>SMLS01044557.1:0-25806 GCA_004785975.1 Popillia japonica | reverse complement strand
TATATCGAACCATACAAGAGAGCAAAGAGCCTGTTTCTAATTAGATACAATTAATGACTATAGTCATAATATTCGAACGCAATATATACCTACTTCATTTCAATTAATACTAATCCTTGCGACCAACGAGTATGATGATGTATGCGGATCCACATACACATATGCATTGGTGAGTGAAAAAGGCGAACATTAATAGAAACGAATAACAATAATTGAGCGTGAATCATGCAAAATACACTGTGAGCAAGGTCACTTTACGCAATACATTAAAAATAAAACAAAAATATACAAGTAAAAAACATTAGTGTTTTCATGTAGTTCACGTATTCATCATCCGTCAAGCTAAACAACGTAATTTTGCATAATTCTAAAGTGCTAGACCAGTAGTTGATGTGTGCATAATTATTCCATTTACTGTAATTGTTGCAAGTTGCAACTTGTCCATTTTGTGTGCAACATTGGACGCTAATTAAACAAATTATCATTAGCACCAACAGAATATAAACCGAAGGGAAATTGAAGAGGCGGTTATAACTCACAATCAGCCATAATTTAAATAAAGATTCTATATTCGTTCGTCGCATTAAATAATGATACGGTTTTTAAGATTCGTATTAATTACTAAACCAAGGTTACTAGAATTACGAAAAGATAACAACCTACGTTCATTTTAACAGATTAAATACGCAATATATTAATAATATAATGATTTAATCAAATTATTTATAGAACTCATTATTCCATTAGCAAGTATTGCTAAACATTTCTCTACACCCATAACATAGAAACAGATGAAATTCGTTTTCGTTATTAGAGCCAATTTTCAAGACTTAAAGATATAAGCAAACGTTGACCCTTTGTTTTGGATAATTCAGGTGTTTCTAGCTAGGTTTGACAGCTTTAGTGCGATAGAACGATAAAATAGTATGCGTGATAAACTTCATCTGACAGTACCAATAAGTATTTTATTATCTTTGTTTGGAAAACGTATTTGTACAGTGACCACTAAAAGAAGAAAAAATATGTTTTTATAAAGTTGGTCATGAGATCTATTATGTTATATTTCTTTCCATTATATTTGGCTACAACGTTGGAGACAAGAGTTCTCTTTAGGAAACAATTTAAAATTCATCCAAGCCCATAATTTAGTTATGGCCCATAAGCGAAAGAAAGTATTCAAATTAGCTAGAACTTAGCTCTGTTTCCGAATTTGTCAATATCTTTCAGCTAATCTTTGTTTAATTCAATTTTTCTTCCTTTTTTTGATTAAGGGGAGAAACGTTAGAAGACCTCAAATCTAAAGAAAGAGAATGAACCAAGAAGTCTTTAGTTACCACTTTTATTCGTAGATTTTGTTGCATTCAATGATCAGCAAAAAGTTTGGGGCAATTAGAAGACATTTTAAGTTTGTTTATTGTGTGGTTTTTGCGAACAAATTGACATGCAGCAATCGGTTTTCAAAATTGCTGATGGTGGGCTAATCAAAATTCTCATTTGGCATTCAGACTGCAAACCAGTATTATTTTTGAGCTAATGTCTGGTATAGAATTTTATCATTAAACCCCTACATCTTGAAAGAAAATCCAACTTTCTCGAGCAGTACTTGCGCTCTTATAAAACATATTTTTGATGAATTACTCTTATTAACTCGTGCACTTTCCCTTAGCCATCATAAATTTCCATAATTTCTAATTTAATTCTTAAAACGAAAGCAAATGAGCTACCAAATCTAATTCCCTTGAAGACTATGTTGATGTTTACTTATAGAAAATTCCATACCAAATAACACAACAAAACATGGCCAACCTTCAAAAAAAAAAGAACATTTCTTATTAGCAACTGGGGTCTACATATGTGCAATAACACAAAAACTCTCGTACAAAATGAAACATATTCTCCTAGTAGTTCGCGAACATGTAATTTTCTACTTGATACGAGTCTTGTTGTAACTCGGTAAAGTGAAAGAAACAAACCGTTGTACAACCTGCAATGTCAGTAATAAACATTACAGAAAACCAACGATATCATTTGGAATGTCTTTTTTTCACGCATAATATACAAGGTTCTACCAACTCCAGTGGCAAATGGCAGGTTTGGTTCCATTTTATCCATTTTATTTTACCGCAGTTTATGTAATACTATGGATCGGTTGTATTGGATAGTGGCTACCATGTCGTTGAATCTGTGTACTTGATGTATGTATATTACCAATGGACGGCGTATACAGGTAGTAATTTTCTTTTTTTTAACCAGATTTTCAGTACAGAATTTAATGCATGGCATTAAAGATGTTATTAAAGCGTGTGCTGCTACGTTCGGAGCGGCGTTGCATCACCAAACATCCATAATTATGTCCGCTGTAATTAAAGTGCTTATTTCTCGCTTGAAAATAGAGAACAACAGGCATAAATTTTCATATATTATAGCGTTCGTATAATGTGGTTGAAGTTTGTTTTATAAAAGGTAATTCTGGTTGGATTATATTGAGGTTGACCGTAGGAATCCTACCTGTTTCAAGGATGCAAGTACCTTTAATTTGAATTTGAAAATAATTTGAAAAACAGTTTCGATTTATTCACCGTAATTATCGACACAATTTGCATAATTTTGTTATTTTATTTACCCATCATGTTGTCAACATAATTTAAGGCAAATTATGCTTTCAGTAGTTCCTAACGAGTTGGAAAATTATGTTGGGGTCATTGTAATATAATGCCAGTATTCATAATTAAATCAAGCTGATCATTATGAAGTAAAAAACTAACATTGTTGATTTCAACATCACAAAGTTTTTTAATACATTTTTTAAAGATAATAACCAAAATTCATCACAAGAAAAAGAGGTCCAGAACTGCAAACAAGGATGCTATGATCAAAATTAATTAATGCTAGCGACAGAGAGACAATAGGAATTTTGTGAACACAGATCTATGCAGGATTACTAAAATGATTCAAATCTGAATGTGAACCGATTTGAACAGAAGAACTACAGACCAGTATCCATGTCAAATTTTTAAATGCAAGTAAGTAAGTAAACATGTTTGGTCAATTATGAACAGATTTAGTGGAAAAAAAGTGTTTATTTTAGAGTTCCTCAAGTTTCTACAATGTTAACGTTATAGCAGATTTTCTTTTTATCTCGTCGGTAGTTGGAATTATGAAGATGTGTACATACCTAGAAAGTCATTGCAATATGTAGTTAATTCTATTCAAAGAATGTGTAGTAAGTACGTTTAAGTTTGAGATTTTACCTAACAAATGTGTTATAAACAATAAGGTATTTAAACTTGAAATAACCTTTAAGCAAACTTGAATGTCTAAGTCGGCTAGCTAATAGTCTGGAATAGCCAAATTTACCATATGTGCAATAAAAAAGAAAAGAAGATCAATATTAAGATTTTCATTATTGAAGAGTGTATGAAATGTGAAGATGCCCAAAGTATCTTGTTATCCAAAAATGGAATGAAATGTGCGGAAATATTTTCCAAATTCGAGCTAGAAATCGATATATTTTTCCGGTATTTTTTAACTGTCTTGCTAAGTTACATGAGATGGTCCTTTTGCAGAAATTGGCAAACTGTTTTGAGAATAGTTTTACAAATGTTCCCCTAAGGCAAGTATGCAATACAACATAGTATCTAACTATGACCCTATCAATATAATAACACTTCTTAAACCATGGTAACTTATCCACCAAGGAGGAAAACTCCTGATGGTCTGACTACAGTATTGAATATACCATCAGATGTGGCAGCTCATTGTGAGATTTGATGGAATGGATGTTCATATTTAGACTTGACCTAAAATACAATAAATCAAAACGATCCGTTACAAACAATATTTTCAGAATAAGTTTGAATAATGAAGGTGAGAATCTTCACTTAAATGGTGTAAAAGCACGTGTAGAAACTGATGAACAACACACTGCTAACCAGACAGACCAGACAATGGCGAATACTTAGTGCGTACTGTGGTGGACAATTCTGGTGTCAATATGTGTAGTCTGCAAAAATTAAGAATCTTTTAATGGTATATGTGGAAAATTGTCTGCTATCTTGGAAATATTTTAAATCATTATAACTTTTTAACAAATTAAGTTAATAGCAAAAAATAAACGAAATCTTAATTGCTTAAGAAAAGGGATTTGGTGTCATTAACCAATTACAGCGATTGCTCAATATGATCTCCAATTTGTTGTTGTAAGTTTATCAACCTTTCCTCTAAATTGTACACTGCATTCTGCAACATTTCTGGCTAAATTCCGCCAAATTGTTCCGTAATGTTGTGTTATAGCGGTGTTGGTCGTCTTCTAAACACTTTTTAAATAACTCCACAGTCAGTAATCTGCTAGGTTAAGTTCAGGTGATAAACACACGATCTTAAAAAACGTTGGTTAACAACGTTCTTTGACTGGTCAGAAAATGTGTGGGAGTGCTTCATTCTGCGTAAAAATGTTTGACTTCGGTGGTGTTTATTTTTCAGCTGTGGAATAACATAATTTCTTAACACTTGCAACCATCGTTTACCGTTTACAGTTACAGATAAGGCTTCTCCATTCTGCAATTCCTCGTAGAAATACGGACCGATGATAAAATTAGCTGTAAAGCCGTACCAAATGGTGACTTTCTTGTTATGAAGACCTTCTTAAACGATTTCTTGTGGATCTTCTGCAGACGACATTCTACAGTTTTGACTATAGACTCCACCATTCATAGTAAAATATGGCTCATCCGTCTATAAAATATGCGATAACCATTCAAACTCATTGTATCTAGCCAAACCTGCCTCATTGAATTCAAACAGTATTTTTCAGTTTTACTTTGCTTAAAATTTTCCAAGTCGAGGTATACCGCCCTTGCAATCGCTTGGATATAGCCTTTGCACTAGTGATTTCTAGTGAATTATCTCTGGGTATGTCCTGATTTTCATGAAGAACCTCTGCAACAACGATTTCTTGTAAATTTTCTGCAGATCAGATTCTACAATTAGTAGGTATTTACTACACAATTTAGAATCAAGAATTGTGCCTCGTCTGACCATAAAATATGGGATACACATTCGGGTTCAATTTCTATCTGAGCCATTACTATCAAGAATAATCGTACCTAGTAGGAAAATCTGCCTCTTTTAATTCAAACAGCATTTTCAGTTCATGTGGATCCATTTTTAGAATTTTGGGTAAAAATTTCCTAACTGAGGTGTACAGCAATCACTTGGACATCACTGTGACATTTGCACTGCTGATTTCTAGTGGCTTGATTTTCATGAAGAACTTCTGCAACTTGGATATCATTAATTCTTGGTCTTCCTAGCGTTGGTAGATTTGGTTTATTTTTTGTAATTAATTTAATTTGTTAAATAATCAGAAGTTAAGTTAGAATTGATGCTATATGTAAGTGTTCAAAACAAATTAACTATAAACTCAACGCGTAACATGGCAGGTGAATATTTTTCAAGCAATATTCATATCGTCTTCGTCCTTTTGTTCATTAAGAATAAATTTCAATGTTAATTTATTCAATATTTTTGTTAGAACCTGTCTTATAAAGCAACGCAAAATATAGAAAGAGAAAGCTTTAGAATCTCGGAATTCTTTACATTAAAACAGAACGAAGAAAATCAATAAACCAAATTGCGTCGTATTCCAAACAACAATGCTGTAAACTTCGTACGAATTGCCCCACCCGTTGAAAATTCCGCAACAGTAATAAAAGTTTAGGCAATATTTTCAATAATTCCTTACACAGACTTGTAAAAATACTTACTTTTAATGAATACTACTTTTGGGTATGTTTCACATCAAATGTTTATTAAATTGATAAAAAGTTAACACTACTATTTGGAAGATTTTATTTGCTATTTTCAGAGTATCCTCAGAAGTTTACCAAATACAGAGTTTGTAGGTAGTAATAAACTTACTTTTTCTCAGACCATGAACTACAGTGAAGAATTATCATATTCTTACAAAAAATTCCAAGTAATCCATCAAATTCAGATTGCGAAAAGGACAACAATACAATCGTTATTAAGCATAATTGTACTACCATAATCGGTTGGAAATTAGAAAAGAAAAAGCACGAATTCTATAAAAGTATACGATCAACCGTACGATATTAATAAATAAAGAAGATCGCTATTTCAGATATCAACGAAACCAATATCTCATCCCTGAGCGATATAAAAATTACGTACACGCATGAGAATCGCTGCGGAGGGTGATTCATTGTCCGGCACCGGAAGTGCGCATACAATCCCCTGACTGGCGTTTACCCTTGAAGCGCAGCCCATAAATCAGCGGGGCCCTATTGAATTACAAATATTCGATGGCGACATAAAAAAGGAAACGAACGGAGCCATAAAAAGTCAGACGTATAACGCGAAATTTTACAATCCAATTTCGAGCAAATCCAATAAATTAGAGATATACTATACGCGTTCAATCCGTACACAAGCAGTCTACCACGAATACGAGGAGTGGTAGTATACGGTATTAGGTATTCAATATATACAATACATACATTATAGGCAAGCGTCACATGGGGCTCATGAATTCAACATGTGAAGGAAAAGAAAAAGGCACTAATTTCACGCTTCGCAACTGTCGAAATGGAATTTTTAGTGGAAGTAGTACTTCACTGAAAATGCATTTGCATTTTAAGCTTCTAAGTTTTGATTAATATGAGAACCCATAATTCACAACTGTGTACATAACACATACAGTACACTATTCACGCCTGGATATAAATGGTTATAACTTTGCTTGAAATTTTTCTTATAAAACCCATAATTATCCACAATCTAATTCCTTAATGATGTGGGAACAAACATACAATTTCTGTTACACTGAACGATAACAAACGAAATTTGACAAAAAAAGTGTACATAACTGTCTGCAGGATACCAAGCAAATCCAATATGCATAACAATGTAAAATGAGATACGATAATCAATTCAAAGTTGTTATTTATTTATTACGTAAGTGTATGTACCTACTTTTAATTTGGGTTTTACCCAATTCTAGCTGTATATTATGGATTTATTTAGTACCTGATAAAGTAATAGATGCAGTGACCATCAATTAAACAATAACTATACTAATTTTTAAACCTAGTAGTGTTGTTGTTAAGAAAGTGCAAAAGACCGTTAAGTATTTATTCGCAATGATATATCGATTCAGATCGATGATCCTGCTGCATATGTCAAAAGTCTGGGTTCCACTATCACAACAAACTAAGTGCTATGGTTGAACTGTCACGTACACAGCAGTGTTATATATTATTACAATAAACAAGTTTAGCAAGCTTTTCTGTTTTGAGTGCACTTTGTTTATTAAATAGTTGTGGCGATTCCGGACGAAATTAAAATAAGGAAGAGAAAAGAAAAGTGATGCTAGAAAAATCTTAACTTGTATATCTGAGCCATTTTAAAGTAGACAGTGCCCAAATAAAGATAGCAAAAGGCTGGAGAAGCTGTATAACTGTACGATATATATACTAGGCAATGCACTTATGACAATTTTGATATTCGTTTTTGGGAATAAAAATAAAGATTTTATGTTCTTGCAGGAAGAAATTTGTAGATAAAAGAATCTGATCAAAGAAAATTAAGATCAAAATAATAACTCCTTGCACCTTTTACTTTTCTGTACTACTTACTGGAATAATTTGAAGAAATTTTCCTGATAACCTAGAAATGCCTTAAGATCTATTCCGATGATGACCAACGCAAAGGGGAAGACTGATTTAAAAGAACTAATCCTGTGGTCTGATAATTGCTAAAGGCTAAACTAAGAATGATAGCTTTTCCGTTGTTTATTTTACTCTAGTACTTAAAAATTACCAAGAATTTGATGAATCGAATAGTCAAAAAATGCCAGAAAAGTCTAAAAATCCAAACAAGCACAAGAACCAATAAACATTTGGCACCAACTTGAGTTCTTTAATTGGGTTAACATTTTTGAAAGCTTCGGTGGTCAATATCAGCAAAGTCATCTTGGAGTTGTGGAAACAAAAAAAATCCTGTTCTGAAACGGCCACCTAAGTAGTGTATATTTTTGTAGTATTACTCCATTCCTTGGTATCATTTTCTATTATTTCTTTCTGTAATAGTATATTATGACACTAGTGCATAATCAGGCTTTTAAAGCACGAGTAACGAGTTTAAAGTCACGCGAAGCGGAGTGGCTTTAACGTTACGAGTGCTTTAAAAGCTAATTATGCACTGTGTCATACGATATTTTTTAGTATAAATGCAACAATAATTTTAACTAGAAGAAATCAAATCAATAATTTCAATACATTTTATCGAGTGATATGTGTCTCTATATTATGTCATTTGACATTTCACCTAATTATTAAACCTCATTGTTGTATTAATAATGTCGACAGAAATTCAAAAACTAGCTGCTGAAGCTGAATTAAGTTTAATACCTGCAAAGTCCAAATAATAATTCAAATCAATAATCAATAATTCCAATACATATTATCGAGTGACATGTACCTATATGTCATTTGACCTTTCCCGACATTTCACTGGACTATTAAACGCTTGGGATTGGCTGTTACCAAGCAACTTTTATACGCACGCCGTGCGATAAACGCCCGATTATGCACGCTTATGGGTGTGTTTTGATTGGTTTATGATGCATGCATACTAAAAAAGTTTTTAGTAGGCAAGTTTAAAATATTTTATGTTTCTAATACTCAGATTAAAATGCAATAACAAAAACAAAACGTATCAATTTACTACTTGATTATACTTATTATTTAAGGTTTTGCTTTATGGTAATTTCTTCAAATGGATTTTTTTTAAGTGATGTATTTACATTTATAACCTTTTGCCCAAACCTTCGATGATAATTTAAATAAAAAACATTGCTTCATATGCAGTTGTATCTTATTTCTACGATACTATAGTTTGTAGTCTTCTAGTTCTTCTTCTTAGTTCTTCTTATTTCCAATATTATTGAAAAAACCGTTAAAAAAATGTTCATATCAAAAAGTATTCAAACAAATTCAACAAAAGCCAAACTAAGAAGCTTGTTCAGACTGTCATTTCACTTTTAATGTCAATGCAAAATATAATTTAGAACATATTCCAAAATTTTAGTCAATAATATGTTCCAGATCATAACATGAAACCTTATGAAATGTAATACGTCATGTTCTCTAAATAACACTTCCAGCAAAAAATGTCCATCCACGAAGACAAGAAAATCAAATTTATTACTTCCAAACGTAAAGTTAATGTAAAAGTAAAATGTTTTACATAATAGAGCAAGAAATTAATAATAATAGAATTAACTATATAGGTAATAATAAATTGAATTCCATCAATGTTAGTACAAGTAAACCTTTTAGCATATATGACACATTAGGAACCCAATTGGTGGATTCCTTGGCCAGATAAAATATATTGATCTAAACCTTATAAAGAAGCTCATACTCATAAAGTGGTGAAAGCTTGTGACAAGTCTTCGGAAGCAAAGCTGTAACTTATTGGATAGCAAATAAGTAATAATCGGACAATTTCCGTAATTTTTGGTGAATGATTTAATATGTTTTTATACCAAATGTTGACATATCTTTAACTAAAAAATATTGCTGTTTAAATTACATTCTGCTAACTAACAATACATCCAGAAATAATTAAGATTTATACCGCCAGAAAATATAGGTTCTATAATGAAGCAACTAGATCAAGGTATGACTGTATCTTATTATTTTCAATACTTCAAGATATACAAACGTACATAAATGTTTCGTTAAGTAAGTTGTTATACAAAAAATAGTCAATATTCAAACCGGTTTTCAAATTTGCAATAAACTCTTTAAGTAGTTTTATTAATTCGACTGGAATTTGTGAAAAATATAAACTAAGTAAATATTAGAACTAATGCGCAAATACTACAGTAGTAGTAAGTACATGTTGTTGACTTCTTGACAAAAATAAGAAAAAATACACGAATAATTTACACAATCACCTAAGCATTACGGCGATTATATTTATTGCAAGTATACATTCTGAATTTGCATTCCAATATTGTAATTTCTATTTTTTTTGTTTGCGTTGCGTACAGTAAACTTCAATAGTACTTGGTTTTTGTGAAATACCGTAATTGCATGCCACAATAAATAGTATCCTTACGGCTATAATTATTCAACAGTAACCGCAGGAGGATTTTTACCATTTACTTTTTCTATCACGTAACTGTAAAAATTTTACTGTTACACAAGTTGAGAGAAATGCAGCGTTGCTAATCTGTCATACAGTTAGGTAATTAATAAAAAATACATTTGTGTATTACAATCTGTTAGTGGTTTCTGTAAAACTGAATTCATATACCGGCACAGAGAATATATCGAACGAATATATAGCGAATATTAAAGGAATATTAATTATATTTAGCTAATTATTGCAAATATCCATATAGAATTTCGTTCCGAACACGCTTAATACGTTATTTTGGAGTAAAGTAAAGAACCTAAAAATAAAACTGTGTCAAGTCAAATTAATTCTTGTCTACCTTACCTTATACTGCAAACGGTTACGTAATAAGGTCCTCACGTAAGACAGGTGATAGGGTTGCCTCGCGCCACCCAAAAGTCTTTAGAAAGACATACGCGCACAGTACATAACTGACAATATACCTATACATACGCGTACATTGCAGAAGTTGTGTGCAGGTGCGCTTTATTCGGTGGTCGTTTTAATAAGGCATTCGTGTTCTTATTTAGCTTGTTTATAACGTCTTTTCAGACATCGGAAAGGCAAGGTAACCGTGAACACAGAAATGGAAAGTTTTACAGAACCGATTTGGGGTTAGGTTTTGTAGGAACAGGTACACTTCTATTCCTGGTATTTTCTATTGTACACTATTTTATGGCTACACAAAAGAATATTCAAAGTAGAACACCTTATGGGTTTTCAATAAGTTTTTGTGTAACGTTATAATACCTAATGTGTACCGGTGTGTGAAGGCCACGTAAACAAGGTGGTGTATAAGTTGATGGGTCCAATTTTAACTAAACAGGTTGCAGGAATTGATTTGGACTTATTATTTAAACCTTTTAATTTGATGAGCAACTGTTTCTAGGTGATTACGCATTCACACAGTGTATTACATAAACAATACCGATAGAAATTAATAAAGTTTATGGTATTCAATTAATAATATGGGTTTGTTGTTAACATAGCAGTTGTACTTTTTTTAGAGTGTGATGTAAGTAACAAAATCTAGTAAAAAAAATGAGCCATAATTTGATATGACTGGCTTTAAGTATTTAAAAATTCCAGGTATTTGTGAAAAATTGTGGAAACACAGCCATATCAAAAAAATTATGTCCAATAATAACGAATTTGTTTGAATAAGAAAATCGAATTTAAAAAGCCACACACACAGTCACTGCGATACACGATGCTTGATGTTTCATCCCACTCAACCGAACCACACTGTATGTAGTGCTACGTATGGGATATCAACGTTGAGTGAGTAGGCTCGCAATGGTACATTTGCCTGGCATATATCAGAAATTAATCACAAAAAATGTTTGGTCTTTGAATATCGTCGGTATTTCAAGTAGACCGCCCTGTATATTATTGATCAGCAAAATAAAATAGAACATTCCACAATATTGTTATTGCTTTCCATACATTATTGATAATATTATTCGGAAACTCAATGTTTATTCTGCAAAATTATTATTGTGCCAAGTTCGATAAGTTCTACATACCAGACAAATCGGGACAGTGATAAGTGGATAGAACAACTCCATAAATATTGAGGATTTTTGAGAAAAGAACGACAAAGACGTTTATAAGTTTTTTTAAATGTTTTTGAATTTTTTCTTTTTATTTTTTGAAATATATTTTTTGGCAGCATAGAATTATAAGAAACTAGGGGTGTTCACTTTGAATATCGGAGATTTTCCACGTTTTTCTTCGTGAAATTTCGTCAATGTTATTTTGTAGGGCAGTTTGATTTGATCAAGAAATAATTGTTGTATTGATTGACATAATCATAATATGACATAGATAGAAACATATTATAGAAATTGCATCAAAATCTAAGAAAGCACTGTTCGGGAACCCCGAACCTACATAAATTGTAATTGTTTTGTATTTAAATAATTCCAACACATCTGCATGGGCTTGACGCGACTTAATTCATTCTACTGCTGTACTATATCTATCTCATTAATAGTTAGGTTAGGTCTAAATCACCTTCTTAGTAATTCATGTCTATATAATTGTCACACTTGTTGAAAATTCGATATTCGTTGTACATTTTTCGTTCCCACTTGTATTATAATTAGACTTGCTACAAATAGGAAATTCAGAGAATAGTATAAAAAATAGAAAATAATATAAATAATTATGAATTAGTAAGTTTAGATGTGGTATCATTATTCACTAATGTACCTTTAGATTTAGCTTTCATCATACAAATTTACCGAAAAATGAAATTCATGTTGGCTGCAAAACTTAGCTTAAATTCTTCCTATTTTCAATACAAAGACACAGTATACAAACAAATTTTTGGAACTGCAACGGGTTCTCCCTTATCTGCAGTGATAGCAAATTTAGTAATGGAGGATCTTGAGCAAGATCCTCTAAGTATCTACACTAAATTGTCATGTTGAATTTTACAATGTGGATGATTGCATATGTTGCATACCGTTAGATAAAATTCATCATGTTATACACACATTTAATTCCTATCATGACAGATTAAAATTTACGTTTAAAAATGAAAATCAAAATTCTATAATTTTTTTAAAACAAACACTTCGGTAAATTTTAAAAAAAGCGTAATTAATAGTTTAGTTGACCAGGCTATTAAATTAGCACATCCTGATTTTAGAAAAGAGAATTTAAGCAAAGTTAGATCAATTTTGGACAAAAATAGTTATCCAAAAAATTTTTACAAGAAACTAATAAAAAAACGAATACATAAAATATGCAATACAGGCACTAAACAAAATAGTAAAATATATCACACAATTCCATACATTAGCGAGTTAAGTGACATAATTAAATACGAATTTAAAAATCAGATATAAACATTACATTTACACCAAACAATAACAGACAGTTGTTTACAAATTTCAAAACTAAGATTAAAAAAGATAATCAAAGTAATGTCGTATATAAATTAGAATGCAAAGACTGTAATAAATATTACGCAGGGCAAACTATACAGTATTTAAAAAAACGACTGTAAAATCATCAATATACTGTAACGCATAATATATAACCGCGGAAACTGCTTTGTCTAAGCATCCTAAAGAATTACGACATAACTTTGATTTTGAAAATGTTAGGATTTTAAAAAAAGAAAATAGTTATAAAAAAGGATTAATATATGAAATGATATCCATTAAAAAAGAAAATAACGCGGTCAATTTTAGAACAGATATAGAAAATTTAAGTATTATTTATCATAATTTAATCACCTAATCACGCCTGAATTTTATAAAATTAAGCTCTTGACTAGGTTTTTAGCCATGTTTTTCCCTAGTCCTTGAACAGAATTGTTAGAGCTTGATAAAAAATACATTGATATAAAGAGCATTATTATTATGATTATAAATTTACATTTCAAAATATCGTAAATTGTCCACTATATTGTAAACATAATCCTATATATCACTGAATTTCTTTGTCTGTAGATAATTTTGTTGATAGACATGGCTAGTTATTTATTTATAATTTGACACGAAATAAATGTCAATTTTATTCCACTGACGAAGTTGTAACGAAACCCAGATTTTATTGTAAGGATTTCGGAATAAATTTGATCTTAGTTCGAATTGGAGTGTTATAATTGACCTAAAAAAGTGGAAAAACTATCAGGAAAATAACATAACAAATAGTATATTCGGCTACATGCCGAATACCGAATATTCTGCGGACTTTCCGACCGAATAGCCGAATATTAGGCAAAAGTATTCGGCTGGCGCAGGAACGAGAAAAAAAGGAGTGAAAAAGCCTAACAATGCAGAGAAATTAGTCTTTCTGCATCATAAAATATTCGATATTCGGCCGAATAGGATACAAGTACCCGAATACCGAATAGCAGCCGAATATTCGTTGCATGTCTAAGTATAATCAATACAATTTTACGCGAGGATTTTTGGGAAAGGACATATGTTTTCTAAGCTCATTTGTTATAAAAATCTCCCTCTTGTCTAGCTGAGTAAGGACTTCAACTTACTCCACTAAATATTCTAACTTACGTTAATTTGTCATACAGCTATTCGGCGTTGATATTTGTATGTACCAAATATAGTTTTGTGAACGCAAAATGGTACTTGATTTTATGTATGAACACCACAGCCTTACAATCCGTGGACGGACTGAAGTGAAAACGCCATCCACATCCCCAACATGTCCAACATGTCAAAATAAATGATAAATAATATAGGTTTGCATTGAAAATGACGAAGGTACTTTCCGTTTAGAAGAAACGACACAGTCTATATAATCGGTAAAATTTTAAGTTTCTAGATCTTTACAAAACTATAAGGTGAAAAAATTCAATTCAATTTTCCTTTTATAAAATGTTGATTTCCACTTGTATTTACTTCTGATCTTTGTATTGAATAGTAATAATTATTTATAATATGTAAATCCGTACAAATCAATCCTAGAGAGCGACTCTAATAAATCGACCGTTTGTGAATCATTATTAATATCTACTTCCTGCTTATCGTATTTGTATATATGTAGCTTTTAAGGCTTTTTAATGATTTAAAGCAAACAAAGTCTACTTGGTGCCCTTTGCTAAACGTTCAAAGGCTTACTAAAGGACATTCTAAAACTATTTAGACAGGAGGCAAGATAACCACCGTGTACTTATAGCAATAGTTCTACAACCCCCAGTATATGCCTCAGACATAGCACTTGCTAGCATAAAACTGTCGGAATAGTTTCTATTCTATTCTGTTCTAACATCAGTTTGTTAGAAAAAAATAGATTTATTTGTTTAAACAATATTCAAGGTAATTTTGTACCAGTTTCTAGAAGTTTTAACAAATATAACTTCTTATTAATTCGGAAGGCAATTCCAAGAAAAAAAAACAATTAAAAACGGAACTAGATTTACTAGACATACTCGTAACTATTTTTCTGTAAGTCATGTTTAATATCTCCGGCATACACTCAAGGCCGTCAACTTATTTGTTAATAATAGCTTCGACAACTCAATTTTTCTGGTGTTTGGAATTTTAAAATGACACTACTAGATACGTTATTCCCCTCCTTCTATTTATTATTATGACAAATTATGTTCGATATAATATACAAAGAGCGATGTTATCGTTTAATCCCCCTCCCCCGTCACTTCGCTTTCCTTCACGGCAAAAAAAATCAACATAAACAGCGCAAAATATAAACGCGGAATATCAGCCGCAGCGAGAAAAAAAAGCGGAATCGAATCGGCAACATCGCCCGCCCGTACGTAATCAAGCAACGTCGCCCGGAAAAGTCTAGAAACTCTCCCGGACTTTTCCTAGTTATTCTCTTTCAGCTTGCAGGGGTGCGCAAAGTTTGAATTATTGATTCGGCACAGGGTCGTCCGAAAACGCCGGCCGCCCGTACAATTCGACCCGACCATCACATCACCAGTATACACTAGCGTATACGGGCCTCTCTCCCTCGTATAACCTACCAACGTGCAGCTGACGGCTCGGTGTGTGACAGTTTTGCTTCGCAGGACGATTTAGATGCTGAAAAGGTTCAGTATACTTTGGATTTCATTCGGTTTGATTATATATACAATGGCGTTACTAATAAAAATATAAATTTCGTATAATAGTGTGACATCTTTTAATGTAAATCTTTCAAAATTTAGCTTGATTTTACTTATTTAGTGGGAAATTCAAATTAAATAGAAGAAACTCCCAGTATTACCAGTATTGCGTCCTTTGAATTCAAAGATGCATATAATAGGAAATTTTCCATTATATATTAAAAGGCACAAAATATATTGGTTAGTACGGGAAGGTATATGTAACTCTAACATCAGCAAGAAAATTAATTACGTATTCAAGTCAAGTTTCATTGAAAGAATTCCCGGAAACGTTGACTTTAATATCAATTTATATTCGCTTTAATTTGTAGCCAGGTATTTCCCCGGAATAAATGTTTTTATTTATGGCATAGTTGCTGTCAAATTTAATTAATAATTTTCATATACATACTTGGCATTTTTCAGCGAATATTATACCTTTTATTATGATAAAATAAATTATTTTGAACTCTATTTTTAAATCTAGAATTATCTTTTATAATAAATTGTAAAAACAAAAAATCTTATTTAAAATAAAGATAAACAAAGTACCTCATAAAACTGATATATAACTCACTTATAAAACCTTTTATTTAGTAATAACCTCATTTAAGATAATGAGGATGAATAGAAAGGTGCCGAAATAGTTATCTAGTATTGTACCATATTAAAAAATATAAATCTTTGGCAATACGTTTATATCATACCATAATACAAAGCACTACATGAATTCTTCAAAACCTAACCCCTTCTTCGAATCCTACCTCTAAAGCATTCCAGGTTTTATTGGACATGGAGGAATTCAACATACCTGAAAAAAATTGAAGAAGATTGAAATTTGTTTCGTAACAATTATTTAATTATAAAGTCAGTATTTTAAGTTCTAGGTCTTGAATGGTAAAAGAGACAGATTTATAGAACTAATCTTTATTTTTTATTTATCTCAGAAGTCTTGTTAAATAGCGCTGAAGAAGGGCATTGCATCAAGAAAAAAAAATGGATTAAACGTTAGAAATAAAATAAAAATTAAAGTTTAAATAACTGCTTCTTGGTATACCACAAAAAAATAAATCCTAATAACAACACCGATTTACCCCGACTCTTCACTCAAATACTTATCTAGGAAGCAATAAAATTTTGTGTAGTAATTTTGTGATCTCCACTTTAAGGTGTTTATCTAATCGCTTATATTTTTTTTGTAATTGGTTACTTGAATGGCTACTAAGCCTGGTTGCGTAAAAATAATGTGCACAACTTGTCACTTAGTATCTACTTAGTATTGCTTGCACTAAACAGTAAAGGTCTTAAAATACAATCTTGCAGGACACCATACTCAGTAAGCAAAGGACACAGATGAGTTATCTGTCGAAGAAGCAAACATAGTTGTACATACTTTCAATTACATAATATTTTTCCATCTAGCAGATAACTGCTATGGGCGTATCGTATTTTACGATCATTGTATGATTATTCCATAAAAAGATGCGATCATTTTCATTCTTCATAAAACAAATTTGTACACCAAGACCACACAGATCAGAAACAATCATATGACCTAGTCTGTATAAACCGTACGTTAAGTTAATTTATTAAGACCATCAGAAAATGGAACAATTGACTGAATGGACCGGGCAAAGAGGAAAAAATCAAGCAATGATTAAAGTACGTCGTCTAGTATAGTTTAAGTGTTGACACAATAATACACATAATGCCTGTCATCTAGTATAAGTAACGACAATTGATGCTATACACTATATATCTTTATGATTTATTTAAACGTAACTACAGCTGCCACTATGTTGCAAATCAACCAACGCGTATACATATACCGTACATATAGGATATAGCCGTTCTTTTTGAAATTATTCTTCGGTATATTGCGAATATAAATTTTGCGATTTATGGCATACAACTGATAAAATTGCAGTGCCTATTTGTTTTCCTTTGCACGCACGCAATTTTGATTAATGAGACTCTATTTTGTTCATGAAAGCATTATGAAATACTATTTAGGAAATAGTAATAAATGTAGTGTACCATTTTAAGAAGTGGGAATAATAAATTTATTCCTTTATATGTCCGATTTGCTGCGTAATTCATTTATAAATAGTCAGAAAATTTACATGTAAGTACGAGAAAATTATAGAAGAAGATCGAGGTATCACTTGCTATTCTGATGAGAGAGGCAACCTCATTTCTCAACCAAGTTAGCTCTCCCTCTAACTAGCTAATCAAAATGGCATTTGACAATATTCAATCCTTTATAAAAAGCTTGGAACAGAATTTAATGGAACCGTGGAATGGATTTCAGCAAACAATTCCACTCCCTAAAAGAAACATTTTTTTCGATTTCTTCTAACTCACTGAGAGCATTTCAGCTCAACTTAAGCTTTCAACTCAAGATAAAATTGTATTAAAATCAAATTGAGTATAAGCAGAATAAGCGAAATTGAAAAATATCTTATTTTTCTGACATTTTTCTACTTTTAGGTCAATTATGGAATAAATTTGATCCTTATTCGAATTAGAGTGTTGTAGTTGACCTAGAAGTGGAAAAAAAATCAGGAAAATAAGATAAGTAAAAAAAAGGTCATAAAAATACATATACTAATCAAAAAATATCAAAACAAATAGAAATTCAGAAGGAATAGTGAATCAGAAACAATTACAACACAAAAAAAATAATGCCAAATCCTTCTTCTAGTAATGCAAAGGCACATAAAGCTATTAAGGCAAACAAGAGAATCATCCATCTAAGACTGAGGAGGAAGCAGGTGAACATATAGTAATGGGTTCCATTTCAAATAAAGAACTTCAAAACGGCTTAGATCAGAAAACGACCACAAACCTTATTTTATGGAAATATTTATTGGTTAAATACCAGATTTAGCCCTTTAAAGTTCAAGTTAAAGAAGGAACTTCACGAATTCACCCGATTCTACCATGACACATCCAAAATGTTGCAAACAGTTTCGTGTGCTATGAGTCTAGGACGTTAACACGTAACGGCCTTTTCACAGAACGTAGTAAAAAAATACGTCTTTAGTACAAAGTAGAAAAAAAAAACTTAAATCTTGTAACGTTGACTATCGTCTACTAAGAATGAATGAGTTTGAAGTTTCAAGTAGTGAAGTGTAACACAAATTGCACAGTCATCAAGTGGTGAATATAATATACAACACATTTTTTTTTAATTTTATTTTTATTTATTTGCCCCACAAACTGTGTAATGACTGTATACTATTTAATTCAAGATTGATTGTTCTTTTTTTTAAATTCAAAACGTATTTTTCTGTAATTTCCAATTATTACTTACATATAAATCAGCATTATTTTTATTTTCAATTTTTGGATAGGTCATATCAATTGGGGAGAAAATTCATAAATTGAAATTATATATATGTAATATAATTATATATCAGGTGTAAAAAAATTATTTGTAAGCGAGTTTTATAGATTTTTTTATATAATTTGTCGAATGATAGCGAAGGCTTCCACTGTCCGGATGTCTAATATGACGGTTTTTGCGTTTTGATCTCGTCGTAGTAGTGTGAATATATACAATACAAAAAATAAAATAAAACAAAGCACAAAAATGAATATATATGGTAAATAAATAAAAACAAGAATATCTACAAAATCAAAGTTTTGCCACTAATGGAAGTAACTTTTTCAGGATTGAAACGTGGGTGAGGAAAGTCAGAAGTTTGTGGTACCTTGACGTATCAACCACGCTAGAGGCGAAATCCTTCTGACAAAGAGTGCAGGAATACAAGCGAATATATGAATATATTACTTAATATTACAGCAACCTTTTTTGTAATAGTAAGGGAAACGAATATAGTATACATACTTATATCGAGTCAACTTGTATGTTTCTTATTTATAAATGCTATTAAGTTTCAAGATCTCTCCATCCTTATTATGATTACATTAAATTACATTTTATGTGTTTTAATTACAAGAGTTGCGTGCGTCCATGATTATGTTAGATGTAAATGTCTTGCTTCTCTTTGGTACACGCAAACGAATGGCATTAAATTGTAAGTACTAAATTATATACGTAGATGGTAGTAATATTTTCTATGTAATCTATACTACTGCTACTCTTGTGACTAACAAAATATTTCTCTCTATTACTTCAATATTAGTTTCCCAAGTCTAAGGTAGATTATTGCAGATGATGAATTTTTAACAATGATTCCCGCAGGTTGCATAACATATCTTATCTGCACCTTGTTACGATTCAACTATATATAGTACAATCTGTTTGTACAACGTAGTTACATATGAACTTGCAATATTTAGCTCCCGGAACGTACTTATTTATAAATAACTGTCTGTTGGAAAAAAGTCAATACTTTTGTATAAATAAATAGTGCGCCAGTTCAACTAGGTTACATAAAAGTCTGATTCACGAGAGATATTGATCAATCCGTCTGCATGATTTGTAGTTATTCGATACATTTATGTCAAGACTGTTTTTATCTTTCCGTCTCCTTATTGCGTTAATTCGAGGAAAAAATAGAAATTTTCTGCGAAATCGTTCGTAAATTCTGACAATTTTATAGGTATCAAATTAATTATAATAAGTCTCAGTTATTATAATAGACATTCAAATACTTACGCATACGTAGTAAAGCTTTGTCTACATCATTTGAACACACATTTCATATTTCGTCAGATAGTTTTACATTGCGTTTATAAGTTTAACCACAGCAGAACGATGCGAAAAAATAATGTTCATGCCTCTCTGAATTTCCTTCTAGGGTAAGAATGTTTCAGAGTATGAGACGTAATTGTCTCTACATTAGTCAGTATCTACTCAATGTGCTCTTTGCAGAACGTTCTATGCAAGAGAATTCTTAAATTTAAGTACATAAAATAGAAACCAGTCCATAATGTGTATATTTACACGGAAAAATTTAGCACGATTTAGTGCTGGCACACGGTGGTGGATCAACCGCGTATGAGTTGGGCATTCAAAAGCAGGAAACGGGAAACATTGAATGTGTACGAGTTTTACCCAAGTTTAAGTAGCACTCAATGCTGTGTTATTGCTACATTGCTTGTCAACACTATTCGTAACACTTTTGATATAAATGCAATTTCCGATAAAAGGCACGTCCAAAAATGTGCGAGGGACATTGTTTTTAGCGTTTAATAACGATCTATTAGATCATTCTTACAATTATTATATATGCATACATAGAAACCTCGTATACGAGGGATAAGCTACATTATTGAGAATTGAAAAATCTAGTTACCCGTTGTTTATTAAATAATGCATTATTTTATCTGCCAATGAGTTTAGTTTGTGCAATTCGGTTGAATACTGTCTGAGAAATAGTCCATAGAATAAGCTTCTGTTATCGAAAAAATGGAATTATCACGGAGAATTGTTTACTATGATTTCAAGAAAGGCTTGAGCGTGTATGAGTATGAGGAAAGTTTACAATCGGCATTTTGGGATTACGCACCATCATTGGCTACTGCTTATACAGTAGGTGGCCAATGAATTAGAAACTCTAGAAAGGCTTGATAATTTAATCCAAGTAAGACAGAAAAAGTAATCTATTATTTTTAAGATTTTATTAAGAAAATCTGGGGTTTCCATTCTTGACTTTAATTGCGGATCACCCGCAATTCTTTCTTGAGAATTGCAAAATTGGGGATGTTTGATTGCTTCACATCGGCTTTTAACAGTGCCCAACAATTCTCGATCAAATTAAAAATTCCCGAATTCCCACACCAAGGAAGCAGAGGAATATTGTGTTCACTGAGGAAGTTACTCAGTGATTTTGCTTTGTTGCAATGCGCACCATCCTGCATATAGGTATATTGACAGTCTAGTGTACTGATATCTTCAATATGGGGACGTAAAATACCATCTAATACTCTTAAATACTCATCAAAGTTAAGCCAAGTACTGAAGAAAGTTTCTAATTCATTGGCCACCTACTGTAGATCGTATAAAAGATTTGAACAAGGTTGCAAGAGGACTGAAAATAGTTGTGTACATAGGATTTTTTAGAAGTACAGGTTTAGTGCCGGCAATTAAATTAGAAGATCAGAAGGCAGTTACCGCTGAATGGTATCTTGAAAATTGTTTGCCCAGTGTGTTCAGTAAAGTACCAAGAAAGGAAATCATGTTACATCATAATATTGCGTCAGCCTATCTTGCTGTATGGGCTCATGACAAATGTTCAGTATTTAGCTAAAAACAAAATCAACGTTGTAGAACATCCTTCTTACACACCGAATTTGGCGATGTGTGACTTCTGGCTATTTTTTGAGCTCAAAAAACACCTGAGAGGAAAAAGGTGCAGTCAGAAGAAGAGATTGACATCGTCGTTAAGTGTTTCTTTTATAGTATCCCTAAACACAACTAGTTGAACGCTTTTAAATTATGGAAGTAGAGAATGGTTAAGTGCATTATTGTAAATGGCAATTACTTTGAACATATTTAAAATGAACATTCTAAAAACTTGTATCAATCTTTCTATTCTCAATAATTGTAGCTTCTCCCCTGTATATGGTGTTGGCTGTTGTAAAGTTTAGCTAATTAATTCACGTAACTTCAAAATAAAAAAAAAGTTGGCAATAACGTTATCATTTTCACCTATTAACTTTATGTACAGTGCACGTGTAAGAGAAAATTGAACTCAACATTTCAACATATAGAAAGGGATGGAGATTGTAAGGGCAATTGTAACAGCCAAAGAAGCCTGTGTATAAGAAATAGGTTAAACAACTGAACAAATTTTATCAAATTGCAGTGGTCCTTATATTTTGCATCTTTATACTGAACATATTGTGAGCTAACGTAAGTGCATAATTTCCGGTTCTTGGACAAGACTTCTGACAAAGATTTGCACACTCTACTTCTTTGTGTAAAAACACATAAATGGAACATTTTTATCTGGAAAATAATTTTAGTCTTCAAAAAGGGTTAGAACTTATTTTCCAGTTTAGTAAAGTTTTAAGATATTATTTATTCGTCATTTTATTCATTTTAGTAACAAACTTGATTTCAAATTAATAAAATATTGTGCTATATTATACAGGGATACTCCAAATTTTCTTTTGCATTTTCAAATTAATCTTTGTTTGAATTTCAAGTAATTTTTATCATGTCAGAAAGGTTTTGTTAGAAATTACTGCTTTGTAGCTCTTTGTCCCAGATTTCGAATCCAAGAAGTACCAGCCACCCACCAAGGAAGTATTGCTGCCATTCACTATTATTATTGGAATATAGAAATCATTGAACTGGCGCGATCACTTCATCATTCCTTCATATCTGTGGACCACACGCTATTTGCGTTAATGAACATAAATCTTACATAAATAAATTGGGGCTAAATCCCTTTTTTTAAGTTGTTCAGTGGTATCCTTCAGAGATTCTTACTTTTGTTCACCATAGCCCTGTCCTTAAGCTATTATATCATATAGCAAAGTATGCTAGTTGGTCTGTAGAGGCGCAATAAACACAGAGTCAAGTCTCTAATACCAAACAAAACAATGCAGTTCAGATCATAATGATAACTCTAACAAATCGTTCAGCAAAAGCATTAGGCAAATTTAATAAAATTGTCAACATTCGAACTTGAAAAACCTCAGCCAAATACGTTTCCAATGAAATTAACATCAAGAAAGTTCTACTATGTATTGGGTAATTGCAACAGATACCATAATCTGTGAAAGTAATACCCTCCTAATTTGTGTTGAAAAACAAATTATTAAAGGTAGCCTAATAAAGCGGAAAATTTCAGCAGGACATGTAAGCTAAATCAGCCGAAATCCTAGATTCTTTTTTATTTCGAAAATTACATTTTGAAACGTGTGTCTTAAATTGAAATAAAAAAAATGTTTGACTAAATTTAAAAAAGCAATTCAATGATCCCCGCAAAAAGCACTAAATTGACAATGTTAACACATTACACAGAAGCTGAAGTTGTTGTTACCAAATTATTATTTTAATGGTCTAAAATGTAAAAGACACAAAAAATAAATTAACCATAAATGAATGCTAGAAACAATGATACCTTGTGGAGAAACTAATAATTAATTAAAGATAAAAGTATGTTGGCCGTAATAGAAAACAAACGATGTATTGCATATGATTGCAATAGCTAACACGAAGTAATACATTTTTAACAACTACACAAATTAGAGAGATTTTATCTTCCTCATTAGTAAATTGATCAACGATAACTTTAACTTAAAGAAGAAAACTCCGTATATATATTTACATATGAGTTGCAAGCCTCACTGTGGCAAACCTTTATATAATTAAATTTCATTGTCTAGTTGAAAATAAACTAAATCGTGACTCAGACGACGCCACCGTCAATTCGAGACTCGATATTTTTTCCTTCTCTTTTAAAAGGTAATGCATGTTAAATGGCAACTCAGATCAACGTCGTCTATAATCTCTGCTGTGCTCTATCACGATTCCCGTTTATGCCACTTCTGCCCATATTTTTACCAATCTTTTTTCTTTCTTGCAACAGTCGTGAAACGAAGAAACTTGTCTGCATGATGCATCACACCCTGTACACTTCTCCGCGTCTTACCAACGTGGAGGACTCGGATCAACAATGCGAAAGGTTCATTAAAATAATCGCTGCCCTTTTCGTAGATTAACTTTCAAGTTTGTTCACCGATGTATTCGAAACCATAAATTACTAAATCGCCGAGTAAAACGGCAGATAGCGTCGGTTGTATTTTGTTTTCGCCGTTTATCAATTTTAATGTTCGTCGGTGTGATAGGTGAATTCCACGAGTGTATGTATTAAAGTGCTTCGTTAAAATCTCTTATTTAGTCTGGCTATCCGAACTGTCATATCCCTTTAAACTCATTCGCGTTGCTGCTGTTTTAATTCAGGAATATTTGTCTCGCATGTTGATACGTGAAATAAAAGTGAAGCCAGTAATTTGTGCTCTGCCAAAACAATAATATAAAGCGAATATTTCGTGTACACAGCGCAAAATAGGAAAACGTTTCTGTTTTTTATTGCTTCCCGTGCGTTGATTATTGAGAGATTTAATTTTCCTATTGTTGCAACAATAGCAAAGATTGAGACCTTATTTTTTCATACAACTGACATATAAGTACAGATCTTTTTTATTGAACGTCACTAAATCTAATTAATCACCTACCATAAATTTTTCTTTATACTCGTAACTATATGAATCAACGATCGTTCCGTGGTTTATCTCAGTTCATTATTCATGGAACAGATACGTAAAAGGCTTATCTGACGGCTCCCCGATATCTACAATTAAAAACAGCAAAGCGGATAGTACCACAATGGCAGTCGTTGTCTTGAAGACTGAACTGAAGAACGTAAGAAAAAGATGGCGCACCAACTCCGTATATTAGCATCGGCGTTGCACTTCAGACTGTAGTATCTTTTCTCCTTTCTTACATGTCGTTTTTATCACAATAGGCTATTCACTCCGCGTCTCCGGTTAATCTGGACGCTTTATAAATGATTTTACTTCTGGAAGTTTAATTAAAGACAAATACGAACAGAACAGAGCCCGGTTCATTATTTACTGTCCCCTTGAACCCCATTAAAAATTTGCTCGTCGCGTTTCTCCTCCATGGAAGATTTTTAATGATGACGAAGGATCAACTTTTTATGACATCTTGACGTTGAAAAGAATGAAACAATATTGAAGATGAATAACGGAGAGAAAAGATGTCATTCGGATATAATGGATTATTGCCGTAGGTAAAGGGGAAGCTAAATGATGAATGGTTTTAATCGACATTTCTGCGTAAGATTGAATTGTATACCTATACGAGTTCTTATTTGCATTTATAAGATCCATTTTAAATCACGTACGTTATTATGAAACAATATTTTGCTTCACTTTTTTTTTTAGTTTCTATACAGAATGGAAATACATTTTATACAATGACAGACAAAAGATATATGTCCTAAACTATTTGGTCCATACTTTGTAAGACAACTAACTAATGCTATAGATGTAGCATCATCTAATGG
>SMLS01044518.1:0-12371 GCA_004785975.1 Popillia japonica | reverse complement strand
ATCAAATATGTTATCTATGTTTTATATCCTTCAGTAAATATTTGATGGCCAGTGTCTTTCATTTCCCTACTTTGTAAGTAGGTTGTCATATCTAAACTGACCCAAAAATCTACCAAAGTAATGACAAGTGTAGCTTTCCGATTTATGTACTTTAGAGGCACTATTTAATAAACAACAATTTGTTTTGCACATGTAACTACATTTTTCAATTCTTCATAATTGTAGCTTATCCCTCTTATATCATAACTATCAATTCTACCCTGAATTAAATCATAATAATACCAATTTAACTTTAGCTAATTGTGTTTGTCACTTATTGCAGTTTTATGAATTGTCTTTTTTGTTGACATTTCTTTATTTTTAGCGTGGAGCAAACTTGAAGTGAAGCAATTCTTTTCTAATATCTCTCCAATAAAATTGTGTAACCCATAGACAAGAACAATTAGTTGAAATTGTAGAATTTGCACTTGTACACGTTGCTGTGCAACGAATGAAATTTGACAAGATTCTGTGGGCGTCCTTTATACTCTAGCCCAGTTATTGATGTAAGATTTTAAGCAGCCATTCTTGACCACGACGAAAAAAATATAGAATCAATCAAATAAAAATAGATTCATCAAGAAGATGAGTAATTAGATCCATATTCTTAAACAAACTGCAGATTAATTACAGAAAATTTTGAAAAAATTAAATGTATTACATCATAATGTATTGATCGTGTTTATGTTGTATTGTTTTCAAAATTACTATGGAACAGCGTGTGTATAATTACATACATACATATATGTATATCCATTATTTTAAGGAACAATGTTATCCTAATTAAATCATTCAAGCATTCTTATTATTAATGCATTTATACTTAATCTAAATCTGACCGAAACAATCAAATCAGATCGTATTTCTAGTACAGCATCGTAGAATTTCCGATATTTTACTGCCACTTTTTGCTTGCGCAGACCGTTACAAGAATTTATAGCCACTTTTAACCACCGCAAGGAACCCATTTTCGACAAAACTAACATTGCAATAGTCGTAAAAATCAAACAGTTCCAGTTATGTCGAGAAAATATATATTTTTATAAGTATTCGATTGTCTCTCCGAAAACGTTTTCAAATATGTACATGAAAATAGAACGCTATACTTTATAACGTGAAAAACGGACCATTAACTTTCATATTTCTTTTTTCACATGTAATTACGCAGTAACTTTGGAGAATTCGTTTGTTGTTACCGTAGGTCGCCAACTCAAGCTGAAGAGAGAATTTAAGGAATTTATGAAATCTTTGAAGTAAGACCGCTCAGCATAAATTCTAGTAAAACATCGCGTATATCTTTATTACACCGTGCAATGTGAGAGTGTTGTAGAAATCCTTGCTTGTCCACCAAAAAATGTTGTAATATAAATTCTTAATGCGGAGAAAAATAAAATATTAAAACATCTAACATTTTGGACGATGTTGGAATGAGAATTATTAATATTAAAACTTAACCTTTCAGTAGTCGCGCCCTATTGTTAGACAAATTTAGTCGCGCTGGGTCTACTAGACCCGCAGAAAGAAATTCATTGTATTTTTTTATATGCTGTATCATGAAAACAGTTATTGTTGTGCTGGGTGACATATATATTTATGGATAAAGTGTAATACACAGAAAAATGATTTACATATTTTATTATTAAACTATCTAAGACGTTATGAAACAATAGAAAAATATACAAAATTCACAAAGTTAACTAAAAAGAGAAGAAAAAAAAAACTGAAGTGCCAATGGATATTATACATGTAAATAGGATACCTCGCCCACGAAATTATTCATGTTGCAGTTTATTTAACTTACAGGTATCACAAAAAATATTCGCGTGAGTTAAACATTGGAACTTAAAGCAACTCTGGCAGTAATATCGTGTTTTGTTGTCCTTTCCTTTGCAATTTTCGCATCGTTTTCTTATACCTTCTGCTGGCTGTTGAGGTGGTTCTTGAAAAGTCCCCGAAAATTCTTGGCGACGTCTTTTGACCTCTGGTGGTAGGTTTCTAAGTGTAGAACGAAACTTTAGATGCTCATCTATTAATTCGCGTGCTAAAGACTTTAGATAATGCCTTCTTAGAATGGTTGTTTTGGGGTTATTTGCTGTATATATTATTTGCGAGTTAATGCCTGCTACATTCATAAGTGCATATAGAATAACCATTGGCCAGCGTCTAGTATTTCGAGCACAATTATAGGTAGCTCCTAATTTGTCTACTACATCCACACCTGATTTGGTTGAATTATAGAATGTTACTATATCTGGTTTTGATTGCTCCATTGTACTCGCATCGATACTATCATCGAAATGCATGCTCGACATCAAAACAACATTCTTTCCTTTTCGTGGAACGTATGAAACAATTGTTTTATTTTTTTGGTAACCAAACATACTGGAATAGACTGGACGACATTTTGTATTCACAAATTCAGGTGGCAGTTCCCGTTTATTTTTTCGTATAGTTCCTACTAGTGTAAGGTTATGATTTTTTTGTAAATCCTCCACTAAATTATATGTTGTGAACCAGTTATCCGTTGTAATATTTACTCCAGTTTTTGAAATTGGTGCCACTAGTCGTTGAACGATACTGCCTGGATCATTATTTTTTCTGAAGGGACCCTCAGGTTGCATACCCACGTATACTTCCATATTCAAAGTATAAAACATTTTAGCGTCTACTAGAGCAAAAATCTTGATACCATATTTATTGGGTTTTGATGGTATATATTGGCGAAACGAGCAACGCCCTCTAAATGCTTCCAATTTCTCGTCAATTGTTGCGTACGCAGATAAATTATAATGTTCCTTACAATTGTTCACAAATTGATCAAATATATCTCGTATAGGTGCCAGTTTGTCAGTTTGTCTCCGTATATCTCTGGTTTCCTTGTCATCTGTGCGTATGACGCGCAAGAGAAATCGAAACCTTTGTAAGGACATTGTCATCCAAAACAGTTCGACACCAGTTCCGTTTTGATTCCACAATTCTTCAGTACTCAATCGACTGCCTTTTAGAATACCAGCCATATACAGTAAACCCATGAGAGCCTTTATTTCTGCCAAGTCTGTCGGTTTACAATCACGCTTACGACTATAGCTGTCAGAGATTGCCTCAATATATTTATTTGTGCTGTTTACTATAATATTTAGCATTGCGTCTGTGAATAAAAGTTTCCAACAGCCTAAAATGCTCTTTACTTCTCTAGCAGTGCCTTTTACGCCAGGTAGACGAGTCAATAAATTAGCCTTACTTGTTCGTACTCTTTGAGAAAATTGATGCTTGTTCCATTTAGTAACGCCATCCTTGCCAGTAAAGTAGACATCAGCACATTCTTCTGCCTCACTGTCACCTTCTTGTTCTGTTTCCGAATCTCCAATCCTTTCTTCCAAATTATCAATTTCATGATCGTCTTCTTCATCATCGATACTTTCTTCACCAGTATCGACCTCCTCGAGAAGTCTAGTAAGGTAAGCTTGTTCTTTCTCATAACTCATCATGTTCAACTAAAATAATTTCTATACTAAATACTACTACGAGAAATATTGGAGTCTATTACAACTTACCAAGTAAACTGACAAAACCAACCGAGATGAAGGAAATTATTAAAAAATATATTAAACACAAACAACGGCGCCAGAGCAAATATTACAACTTATTAAAAACTATCAAAACTTAACGCGAGTGATAAATCTGCGACAAATAAAATAAACACATCGATAATATTTTACATACACAAATGGTCGCGCCGGGTCTGACTCTCAAAATTCATCTGCGATGTTTACGCACAAATAGCTAAAAAATAACTGACTATGTTAAACACACAATTGAACGATTCTAGGAAGGTACTCAAACAGACGGAAGTAAAAAATAGCTCAGTTCTTTTCAGGACTAATAAACAGAGTACCTCGGGTCTATCAGACCCGGCGCGACCACTGGAAGGTTAAAGAAAATTCCATAAAGGGAAGTCGCTGAAGTAGCATTAAGTTATTTGAAGGTCTTTACTCTTCAGGAACCGTTCATTGTAACAATTTAAACTTAGAAATCTAGGAAAGAGAGAAGAAAAGGCCAATCAGTGGTATCTTTAACTAATTTATTGATTTCTAAAAGGTACACATTTCAAAAGACAGCATTGAATCTTCTACGCCGGAAGTTGAAGATAAACATAGTGCGACGAACATACATATATGAGACTGATATTCCAATTTACTGAGAACCAGACTATAAAAAGTCTCATAAAAACACGAACATCATTGAAATATTTATAGGAATAATAATAATGCTTTTATAGCTCACAAACATGATTACAGTAATACAACCAATATTAATCTCTATAAAACACTATCAAAAACGTAAACAAAGCATAACTAAATTTGTAGAGTCACTGCAGAATGTCATATAATGAGATACAAAGAGCTTAATATCATCGTTCTAAAAGTGCTAATATTCAAGTTAAATCAAAGTTGTTAGATGATTCGTTTTTCAAATAGAAATTCACATCACAACCCCATGCACTCCTCCTCCTCATTACAGGTTTCCGTGACTGCGAGAATATCTAGATTGTAGTCATCAATCAAAGTAATCATTTCGTCCAATTTAGGCACAAGAAATGTTGCATGGGTACATACCACCCTAATCCACTTACTCATATTTGTACTATTGATATTAATTGCATTTTTAATATGTTTTAGTTCAGTGTTAGTTATAAAATGTTAGATTGTCACAGAAGCCAAAACCTACAAAAACGAATTTACGTTTACTTACTACTAATTTTCTCAAATAATAGTTCCAGAATCTCTGGAGACAATTAAAGCAGTATTAAACTCTTCTTTTCCGCGTTGTATTTTATATTATCTTTTGTTTTTATGTTCTTTTAATTAACTTTCATCCTTTGTTTGTTTTATAAAGAGTAATGAAAAATAGCGAATATTATTCATATTAATTATATCTTTCAAGAGGAACCTATAAAAGACGTGGAAGACCCTGTAAATCTTCATTGTACAATTCAGTATTATAACCGCTTTTACTGGTAAATAAAAGAATCAAATGACGAGAAAATATCCCCGGAAGAAATAATGATAATAACACCGATCATCGTCCTCAATCACTACTAAAATACAAAACGTTAGAAGGGTAGATGAAGAAAATTAAAAAAAAGCTCCCAACGGTGCGTTAAAAACGAACGGAGAGCGAAGACTATCCCGCTTTTAGGTAATTATTGGCTTTTTCGGCGATTTACGTTGTTGCATTGAAGGGAGTCCAACAGAAATCATTCCGCCATCTCGCTTCCCACGAAAGAGAGGCTTTCCGAAGAGGTAATCCGGATTGATCAGCTAATTTTCTGCGCAAACACCGACCTTTTTATCAATTATAAACTGTTCGCTGTAAAAAGAGAGTTTATTCTCGGGAAAAGGGGTCGAGATCAAGTGGTTAGGTTTTTTACCCGATAAAATTTAATTAATTAAGTTCTCTTTGACAGTTTCTTGTATAGTGAAAAACTATCAAAGGAACTTTTATAAACTACCGGGGCGCTATGTTTGAATTCTTTTACACTTCATATAATTATTAACTATTAATATTTGACACAACCGACCGTTGCCACGATAAATAAACGAAAGGAATTGAAAATAATGGGCTCACTAACACCCCAGAACAAGATTTTATACAGGAGACTAAGCAACAAGATACAGAGACAATGCAGACAGGACAAAAACAACTATATACATACATATGTATATCCAAAGAATATGCAGGGAGATAGAAAAACATCAGCACACCCATGACGCCAGAGACCTAAACATCAAAGTAAGAGAAGTGACACAAAAATTCAAACTCAAAACCCTCTCCATTGAGGATAACAAAGGAAAGGTCGTTTGGGAAGAGGACTAAAAAGAATTATACACCGAGGTAGCTCAAGTAAAACCAGAACTTCATGAAGGTGTCATAGAATATGATTTCGTATCCGATATTCTGGTATCCGAAGTCAGGGAAGCTATAAAACGTCTAAAACAAAGAAAAGCATCGGGAACGGACATTTCCTTTTAACTCATGAAAGCACTCGGAGATGATCGGATTAAAATTCTATACATTTGCAACAAGATTTGGAAGAGCGGTAACTGGCCTACGTACTGGAGAACCTCTGCATTCATTCCAATTCACAGGGATCAACCAAAAATGTGAACCTTTCATACTATATCTCTGATATCACATGCAAGTGCAATCCTGCTCAGAATAACACACAGGAGACTACAGCACCACCTAGATAACCAGATATCTCCAAAACAAACGAAATTTGTCGGGGGAAGAGGTAGCGCGACCAAATATTCAACATTCAACGTGCTTCTATGCTTCGTAGACTATAAGAAGGCGTTTGATTGTGTCCGGTGGAGTAGTCTTTGGATTGTACTATGAGAAATGAGACTTCCTCACCATCAACCATCCCAAGCAACTTCTCCTCTACAGAGAGGAGTCCAACAAGGACTCATTTTGTCGCTGAGACTATTTCGCACTTATGGTGAATAGATAATGGAACGAGCCTTTGAGGACTTTACATGAGGAATATGCATCAATAGAGGAACGATAAATAATCTCAGATATGCGGATGATACAACATTGATAGCAAAATATGAAGACGAGATCGATTTGGTCACCAACGAAAGTCGTGCTCTAGGTCTTGAAATTAACCTAACGAAAACCAAGCTTATGATAATGGATAGGGGCAGTTCCATACAGCTAAGAGATCTACAAAACAGACTACTAGTGACAATAATAATAATGCCTTCTCATCCCCCAACAGCTTGCGCCAATTACAGGGGGCATCGGCTGGCCATGAGTTATTATTGTGCCTGCGACTATAGACCGACTTAATATGTTGCTTTTTCGCGTTTGCTATGGAATTGGGGAAACTACAGAAAGCCAAATTCAGAGAAAGTGATAGTAAACCATTTCATCTATTTGGGGTCCCTCATAACGACCCAAGGCGGATGTGAAGCTGAGATACGAAGACGGATAACATTAGCCAGAGCAGCAATGTAGAATTTAACAGAGATTTGGATGGATGGATTCATTACCAGAAATACCAGAGCGCACTGGTGAATACTCTGGAATTCCCTATATTTTCATATGGCTCTGAATCATGGACATTAAAATCATCTGCTAGACAGTGGATGAATGCATTCGAGATATGGTGGTGGACTACAAATAGAACCGATGTGTCAATACTGGATCATAAATCGACTATCCATCACTAGCCGCCGACGTATGATTGCATATTTTGGTCTCATTAATCTGCGAAAATATGACAATTTGGAGCGACTGATCGTCCAGGACAAGATCGAAGACAAAACACCTAGTAGCAGAACTCTATTGCAATGGACAGATCAGATTGAAGAGATCACGGAACGGCCTCTTCAAAGAATCCTGAGAGAAACCGAAGGCCGACAGCAATGGCATAGCTATTATATCACGAGTCTTGTCATGATGATGCGATTAACAAGAAGAAGATTTATTTAACATCTGTTTAACCCAATGGTTGCAAGAATCTAGGCGCTAAATAGTTGCGTGTCACACATGCAGAAACGCTTGATAGTAAATTTTTATAAATCTAAACAAATCGCCATATACGAGTTTACACATTAACTTGGCACAATTTCAGTCGAGTTCTATACGTTAGTATCTTATTTATTGTTAACCCTAATAGAACTATATCGGAAAGTATGTTTCCTAACACTTCCTATGTAATACTCTTTAACATACATACTTCGTCTTTAAGTGAAAAACGTCTGCGGTATATTAAACCACTTTCAGATGCTGCATACTGCTACATAACAAAGAAAAGAACAAGAACTAACCTACCATAGTTATTCACGATTCTCGTAACAAACTAAGTTTAAGCGGAATTTATGCCGGAAGAGGATTGGGATCGTTTTCAAATTCGGTGAACGTACCCGAAGGGTTTGTTCCGATTGTGTACTAAGCATTGGCAAAATTAAGGGAGCGCAAGGCTCTGTATTGTTTGTCCAAGGTATTATGCTGTCGAAAAGCGCACTTATTGAAGATAATTAATTAATTATATTATTAATGCTAGGCGTTGTGTGCGCTGTATGCGGTTGTGGAAGTGTTTGAATAAGTTGATCAAGATACTGAATAGAACAATTGTGCCCTTAGCTTCAATTATTAATTACTTAATACCTAATCCTATAATGAAATAGTATTTCTATTTTCTGGTTAGATTGTTAGTCAAATAAAGCAAAAAACGAATAACTTCCTACAGCATCCTACAGCAATGGAGCTGGATTCAACACTATTCGAGTCCGCTTCTTCGTTTTCAATGGTGGAGAACTGGGTTGCCGAATTTAAAATAGTGTACATACATACATATGTCCAAACACGCCGGATATGAAAAAGTCCAACGTATCATCTTGGGTGACCATCGAGTAAAAGTGCACGAAAGAGCAGAAATAGTGAATATTTCAAATGACAGTGTGCACAGAATTTTGATTGAAGAATTGAAAACGCGTAGCTCACATCCGAGTAAAAACTGGTGTGTTTAAGTGTTTTTCGCAAGCTTTCGGCACGATTTCCCCGCAATCCGAAGTACTTTTTGCGCTTTCATGACCATTAATGAAAGCTGGATCCAACATTACACTCTCGAAACCAGAGGTCAGTCTAAACAATGGACACACAAAGCTTTCTACCACCAAAGAAAGCAAAAACGGTTTCGTTGACAGGAAAGGTTATGGCAACCATATTTTCGGATTCTTATGGAATTATTTTGGTCGACAAGAAATGGCAAGTATTATGCCAATTTGCTACAACAATTGAGCGACAAAATCACGAGGAACGACCTCATTTGGCAAAGAAGAGAGTACTTTTCTATCTGGATGACGTACAAAGTTCGTGAATTGCGATTTGAATTAGTGCCTCATTTGCCCTATTCTCGAAGTATGACTCGCAGCGATTATCATCTGTTTCTAAACTGAAAAAATGGTTTAATGTTGCAACAGTGTGGTTAAGTGTTGAGCGAATAGGAGACTATATTGAAAAATAAATTGTTTTCTTTGTTAGGCCACGTAGTTATCGAACGATTCTCACATACACTGATGTCATCAAAATCTTTCAATTACAAAGGAAAGTAATGTGTATGATACTCTTACTAGTTTCACTTAAACTTTCTTCGGTGAATTTGTCAACTCGTTTAAAATATATCTGTATTACCCGGCGCCTCCACCAAAAATTTCACGACCCTACCAATGACCGTACACTCGTTTAACAGGTACCAATACGTAATTAAATTCTAGGATAGTCATAAGTAGTACTGTAAGTTGAAGTAAAGAGTATAACCAATGAAAATCTTTATTGGTTTAATTCTGGCATATAGTAGAATAGCACTTTAATTTTGTCTAGGTAAACTATTAAGTTTTGTTAATCTGCCTATACTATCCACCGTTATTCATAGTGCTATAGGCATAATTGAAGATGTAGCTAAAGTAAAAGCTTATTTGAAGGTGTAAAATTGATGACATTAATTCAAAAAAATTATATCGCTCAAATGGCCACCTCCGGAGTTGATGTATGGTTGCGCTCGTTTTACGGCATTTTGAATTGTTGTTTGCAAAGCATCTAGCTTCAAATTGGAAATTTCTTTGTCAATGCTATCGCTTTCAAAACTTGCAAAATGCGTGGTTTGTTGTGGTAAACGCGAGATTTTAAAATGCCCCGAAGGAAGAAGTCTGATGCTGTTAGGTCAGGCGATCTGGATTGCCAGTTCAAATCTCCAAAACGGGAGATCACTCAACCTGGAAATTGGTGTCTCAAAATCTCTCTAGTTACCCGAGCTGTGTGAGTGATTGCTCCCTTCTATTGAAACCAACAATGACCGAGAGCCAATGCAGCAACTTACGGCAAATAACACCGTTTAGCATCTGCCTGTAACGTTTCCCATTCACGGTTACGGTGGTACTATCGACGTCTTCAAAAAAATAAGGGCCAAGCACTTTTTCACTGCAAATTCCTCACCAAACACATACTTTGAGGGGGTGCAATAACTCTTCTTGCATTTCATGTGGATTCTCTGTGCCCCAGAAAGGCAAATTTTGTTTGTTAACGTAACCACTTCCTCATCATCCTCTTCTTGCACGAAGCTCAACAGAGTATTAGAGTAAGTTAACTTTGTCCGACAGTCATCAGTCAGCAATTCGCGAACAGTATTTTCGACTCTTTCGTTGCAACACTACTGATGCCTAATTGTGTGCATCGTCGCCTTTTGATGTTTGTAGATACTTTCTGACGTCGTACGCAACAGTATTGATGTTCTCATTCCAACGAGCACTACGAGGACCGCCATATCTTGCGACATCTGTAGTGGACCCAGTTTGCACAGGGCGCTCGCTCAGCCAAACGCTTAATTGTTCGAGCACATGGAACACGATAACGAGGAAAATGACGACGTAATTCACGCTGCTTTAAAAAAAATAAGGTAAATAAGCAGTAGCAACAATTACATGTTCTTGAGGTGTGCTCCATGGCTTGTTGACAACTAATTCTTTTATATATCTACATCATAAAGGTCAAAGCATAGTGACATTTAGCGCCATCTGCAAAAATGGCAGCCCATTCAAATTATGACATTACTTTTGCGACTCCTATTGTATGTATTGACCATACAACTTATGTATATACTGGTGTGCCTATTCTATACACAACTTTCAATTTCAATTCTACTGAGGGTGACAGTTTATTTAACGTTATGGACTCCCCTCTATATTATTTTTGGCTTATTCTTATTTTATTTCATGAAAGTCTCTTCTTTAAAATTGTTCAGATGGATGCAAATCTTGTGTTGTGCCGACTGTCATATCATCGCTCAACCCCAATGGCTAAGGATAAAACATCGAAATTTGAGTACTTGATTTTATATTTTATATCATTATATATTAAACAGAGAGTCTTTGAAACTTCTATTCCTATTCACAATATGTACACCTTTTGGCGTAAATTTCTTAAATTTTGTTCCCAAAGTGGTGAAAGAAGATGGAAAGGTTTGTATCGAACATAATAAATTTATTGTCAAATAGGTTGGTATTAATTCTTTCGGATACAATTACAGAAACACGTCCCTCTAGATACCTCGAGTAACTCTAAAACTGTGAAGCAATGTCTGCGTTGAATACAGTTTTTAAACTTAAACTTTGTGTTATATGGGTTTCCGGGTTCAGAACGACTTTGAAACTACAAGTTTGTAGTTCGTTTTCTTGTTCTATTTATTTTTGTACTTTTATTATTTATTATTTATTTTATCTTTGTTTTGTCTATATTTATAATACTAAGCCGTGATCAAAAAGCAGAAGAATAGAAACTCAGACTTTGGCATCATTTCGACATCATCAGACTTTGCATGTTGCACGATACTTAGTACTTTAGTCCTTTACATACTTTTAGGTAGAATTGGTAACCTTGTTTATTTTGTCACATATATTTGTTTCCCTGGATATATGTATATTATAATATTTGTTTTGAGATTATTTTAAGTTCTTTGTAGATGTGTTTATTAGCACTTGTAAGTGGCGAAGACAAAATCTAAATATTTAGCACACGGAAAAGAATTTTATGTTTATCTAGGTACTTATATATTTTTATTTTTTAAGTGATCTTTTTAAAACAGACAAAGTTTGTATGACGATTAGAAGCAATGGTTTGAACTAATAAATATTCCAAAAGTTTCCAAATTTTACCGCAGATCAACCTGAAACAAATCAATTCCATTCGATCGGTAGACATCCTTTGAAAGTTAAAATCAACCTTCTCTCAGATTTCCATTTCCAAGAGGTCGACGAAAAGAAAAATAAAGTTGAGACGTTTACTTCGGAAGTGAGAGTTGCACCCTTAAAGCAACAATGGAGCAACAGTTGCGGCAAATTATGCTTTCGCGACTGCAAAACTTTTACGCGGCCGCCTCTGTCTACTCAATTATAATACAGTGTTATTCTCGGAAACCATATTACAAGAACGAACGAAATGCGCAAATTAAATTTGAAAACTTAAATAATAAATTTTCGTCGTGCCGTTGCTCTTTATGCAAGACTACGAAAGCGAAGAAAAACATTAAGGGTTGATTTGCGCGATACGGAAAACTGTCAGTGGCATACTCCTAAACTACTGCGGAAACTCTGTTACTAAAAGTGGTTCTGTATCTAATTATCTGTTTTTGCGTGTTGAATATTGAGAGAAATGCTTCATACTGTTGAATGCTGTGTTTGTGAACAAGTCAAGAACTGTTGGAAATTTTTATTTCTTTATATAATTACACATATACAAGAACTTATTATTAATAATTCACGAACATG
>SMLS01044502.1:0-14331 GCA_004785975.1 Popillia japonica | reverse complement strand
TTCAAAAATATTATGAACCGCGTTCGTCGCCAAAATACGCCTTTAGTATATCTATTAGTGACTTTAGCGCGAAATTTCAAATTCGAAAGAATCCATGATTTGTCCCAAAAAAAATCCTATGATTCTAATCACACGCGCATACGCAAAGTAAGTTCCAAGTCTATTTAACAGATGTCCGCACGAACGTTAAATAATAAAAATGTTCAAAAAACAAATAGATTATCTACGTACAAATTCCGCTATTGCGTAAAGTTCAAAATAAATTTAAAAAAGGGTTTTAATTATCTGACAAATTATTACAAACACTGATGTGCCAATGTGATACCAATGCACGTTGGGGGTTTCCCTGCGCTTGTTTGACTTGTTTATAACCGTGACCACATTAATTTACGAGTTATGTTTAGTTTAGTGTGGTTTAGTGTCAGGTTTCCCCGATTTCTAAATCAGTTGCAAGAATGCGATCGATATTTTGTAAACAAAATTACTTGAGTTATTGCATTAATAATTAAGTTAAGATATAATAAGTTATTATAAATGGAACGTGAATTATAATAGGTTTGAAAAGTTGAAATTATAATTAACATGGCTAGTGGTATGTATTTAGGTATATTAATTACAGGTAAAACTGGCACTAATTTTTTTCATGGATTTTAGTTACGCTTGTGAAAATAAATGACTATCAAAACAAATACATGCTGCATTGGAATGACGGGCTAAGTTTATATAAATTAAATGAGGATACAGAATTGTATGATATAGTATTTTTTATTCCTGAAACTATGAAAGATGCGTATAGGTATGTCTAAATTATATTTTCGAATCCTGCAATATAGTACATAGTTTTGTTGAGAATTGGAGCTATTTTCCTTTTGAAGGTGTATAGAAATAGTTGGATCAGATTTTGCAACTATTTAGCCAACCTAGCAATCTTTACTTGTTCATCCATTTTAATTCACTTAGTATTACATTACACTATTTTTAATATGAACTGTTCTCTTGTGTGACTATAAATTACGATACATCTTGCTAAAGAAATAAGCGATGCATAAATGCATTGCTTTTTATACTTAGCTGAAGTTATGCACAACCTTCCAGCCACACATTTCATATACGATGTGCCACTCAGGTAGATAGTGATATGAACTAACCGGTCATTTTTCATATGTATAAGTGATCCCCTGTGATTTTATTCTGTATTATATTATGTTATATATTATTATTATTATATCCATACTATGTATGGATGTTGTTTATTCTGATATTAGGCAAGGACCACAAAAACAAATTCTGAGTGGTGAAAAATGTCTGTCCCAGTATCTTTTAAATTGATTATCATAATAAATCCATTATCTTCTCAAAGACTTTTTGAGTAATAAAACATAGGGAGATAAAAGTAAAAATGAAAATGGTTATAAATTTATAAAAACAAGTTTATCTTTGTAGATTGAGTCAAATTGACAACATTTCGAATGCAGAAATAAAGTTTTTTTATCTAGACAAAGAAATTACACCACTAATTAATGCTGCTGCTGCAAAAAAAATGGTATTTGAATACAATTTTTTTATTTAATAACAACTTATGTATGATTTTTTTTCAGGCAGTAAATCTCAACATGTTGCAATCCATAATCGATACGTATAATGATAATCCAACTTGGAGTAGAATGCACCTTGCAGCATATTTTGACTATTGTGATTTATTTGACTGTGATTGTATGGAAGGTTTTTTAGATAAGTCTGATGAAATTACTGGTATGACACCTTTATTAGTGGCGGTGACTCATAATAATTTAAAAAGTACTGAAAATCTTATTAAGAAGAATTGTTTCCTATATCATAAAGATGTAGATAAAAATACAGTATTTCATCATGCTGTTACCAGTACACCAGAGACTCTTAATGTAAGCAGCTAATTCTTTTCTAAAACCGTAACTGTAAAAAATAGTTGGCTTATTTAAAATTTTGAGTGATGATTGCAAGCTTTTCCACAACTATAAAATTCATGAAAGATTATATCATTAAGTTTGCTACTTTTAGATGTTGCTGAAATATAATCCAGCCTCTGTCATCAATAATAAAAATAGTTTTGGTTATACTCCCGTCCATCTTGCTTGCAGTGCAGAAAATCACAATTCTTTGAAAGCTTTATTAATTGCCGGAGCAGACGTTAATATTCCAGCATGTAATAGTGTTCGTGATTATAGGTATCAAGCTCTTACATTAAGTGTATATATGCAAGATCATCCAAATTTTTTGAATAATCGTAATATTAAGGATGGAGGTACACCTTTACATTGGGTTGATACACCCGAAGAAATAAATCAATTAGTGGATCATAATTGTGACGTAAATGCCTTAAATTTTCGGAAAAAGTAGATAGGATAAAACATATTAGTACTGTTTATTTTTGTCGTTTACATTTTACAGAACTGCTCTACAGCTTATGGTGGAAAGTAAAAAGTTCGATTGTATCATTGCACTTTTAAGCAGACGTGCTGACACAAATATCCAAGATTCTGATGGCAATACTGCTCTACACCTAGCAGTACAAATTTCAGACAATATTCACGTTTTACAAAGCCTTATAATATTTGGTGCTGATTTGAATATACTAAACCACGACGGTGAAAGTTCACGACATCTTTTGGGGAAGATAGGGGATCCTCAAGCTTTATATTGTTTACATGCAGTGGGTGCAAAAAGATGCGCGATGGGAACTGTTAATTGTAATGATTGTTGCTATGTATACGGAACTGATGATGGTGAACGACCGCCAGTGGTTAATGAATATACGAATTTGGAAACTATAAACAACATGTTAGACGTTGCTGGAATGGAAATGGTTTCTAATAAGTATGAGAAAGGTATTCCGCGGAAAGGACGTTTGCTTTCACTGGATGGTGGCGGTATTCGAGGCCTGATTCTAATACAGATGCTATTGGAATTAGAAAACATTATTGGTAAATATAACTATACTTATTTTTTTGTGATTATTGGTGGAACGTATTTGTATAAACCATTTTTTTGCTTAATTTTCTTGTACATAGGTATTTATTTATCTATAGATGCACTCTCAGACAGTATCCTTTCTAACAGAATATGCAAATCTATAGCATTAGTGACTGTTATCACTTTACACCTTTACTCGTTCAACAGTAGTATTAGTATTTTCAAAGTGTTTTTAGCTAATACTAGAATGTATAAGATTCAGTAGATATTTTATTATATTAAAGAAAAGCCATGTGTTCTGTGAATGTTTGAAGATTTCTCATTAAGCTCCGAGTGGGACATACCTTCAAAAAGTAAGAGATGTAATATAAAATAAAATAATAAGAAAACTTTAACTTTGTTAAACCACTCTATTTATTACTGGTAACTGCAGTTTCAATCATGAATTATTTGAAGGTGGTATAATTTAGAATTTTTTCATGTAAAATATAACTCTAAAATTACAATATCTATCTAGATGAGAGTCCTATTAGATTTACCTTTACTTTCGACTGCTCCAAAAGTTCTTATGATTATTGATAAACAATGTTCTTATACATTATACTCCATAATTAGCTGTTGATGTATTTATGTATATTATGTCTTATAGGAAGACCAATCAACCATTGCTTTGATTGGATGACTGGTACTAGCACAGGAGCCATATTAGCTTTAGGTCTAGCGTCTGGTAAAACCGCAAAAGAATGTCTTGAATTGTATTTTCGTTTTAAAAATCGCATGTTTACTGGTACTAGACCTTACCCCAGCAAACCGTTAGAGGAGGTGTTACAAGAAATACTGGGGGACGACACATACCTACGTGACATAACTTATCCTAAACTTATCATTCCATGTTGTCTGGCTAATCGGCAACCTATTGAATTATACTTATATCGAAACTACGAGAGTCCAAATGAACTTTTGAATAATGAAAATCCTTCAGAGAATACTCTTTTATGGCATGTAGCCAGGGCAACTAGTGCAGCGCCGACGTATTTTAGGTATGTGCGTAAGATATAATTTACGTTATTGTATAGATTAGAAACTAAAAAAATGGCTTTCTGACTCACAGGTTTTTATAACTACATATGCACAAGCTAGTTATAATATAATATTGTTTATTGTGTCTTATAACCGCTTCTTCCCTACTAAAACTTATGCACTAATTTTTTATCGTTTAACAATCTTATTTTTTCTCCGTGATAATTCATCGTCATAACACATTTCTTTTAAATTGCCGTAACACATCCCACGTAATAGCTTACATAGGTGTTGGCAGTACATGAACTGATTCTATTTTGAAATTAACATAACTAACTTCTAATCGCTTTAATTGCATTTTGCTATTTGTTGTGAAGAAATTTTCAATACTTTTAGAAAATTTAATAAACGCTATAAATTTTTTTGCAAATTCTAAATTGCAGACCATTTAATAATTTCATTGATGGTGGATTAATAGCCAACAACCCCACTTTGGACGCGCTTACTGAAATTCATCAGTACAATTTAGCATTAGCAGCGTGTCATAGAGAAAATGAACAGTGTCCAGTTAGCATTGTCATTAGTTTGGGTACAGGATTGGTACCGGTAAAGAACAATGTTGAATTGCCTGCAAATTTACCTGACATATTAAAAGTTCTTATAGAGCTACCTGGCCTTCTATCAATTTTAATTGATCAAGTAAGTTGTTTAAAAAAAGGTAGTAGTATATTCGATTATTGCGGTTTATAAATGATGGTAAATATATTTTATACTTATTCCATATTTTAATATATTTTAAACTTGTTTACCAAATTGTTTTACGTATGATAGGATTCGTTATTTTTGAATTATTAACGGAATTACCTATATTTTGTCCATTTTTATAAACACATTTTCGATGTAGGTGTAGATAACGAACGAAGTTTTGAGAATTGATGTGACGTTCTTTCCAATGAAGAAAGTAATACTGATAAAATCGGCTTAGTTGTTTGTTACCTACACAAAGTTATTCATATGTAGCAGAACATCTAAGTACTTTCAAACGGATCCTATGAATTCAACAATATTTAGATAATCCATTGTGTTTAAATAATCATTAAAATAATACTGATATAACACAATACCAAACAAATTTTACTGTCAAATGTTCTAGATAAAGTTAAGGTTGTGATGTATTAATTAATTTATCTACTATATGTAGAATATGTCGCATAATAATGTATTAGTAATATGTAAATATTTATGAAACATTTTGATTTAGGCCACCGCCAGTGATGGTAGAGTAGTTGAACGAGCCAGGGCATGGTGTGCTTCGAACGGAGTTCCCTATTTCAGGTTCAATCCGCAAATGTCGGAAGAGGTTGGCTTAAATGAAAAGTGTTATTACAAGTTATGCAGAATATTGTGGGAAACTAAAGCGTATATGTATGCTAATATTCAAAAGATTAAGGAAGTTGGCGCTCTATTGAAGGATGATTAAATAAATAATTTGAAAAGTATTGATTAAGCCTGTCTAGATTTCTTCTAGTGTGATGAATGCGTAAATTATATATGCATATATTTCATCAGTCATAACTTGTAAATTGTATTTATAATCAATATGTATTATATTTTGATATTATTTTTCATTACATTTAGTTGAATATTAACTCCAAGGCTACTATACATATTTGACCTGGCTATTACCGTTTTTGGTAGTTTTTGGGGCGTTTTTGTTTTGGGAGAACTAGTTCTGCACTAGCACTGCCCGAGTGTCGCGTCATTTGACATGATCACTTAATCCGCGCTCGGTCGGGGCACATATGAATACTGGGCCCGTACCACCCCGTACATTTCGAGAGGTCCAGTTTTTAGCACTCAAGGTCCAATATAGTGACGTAGACGCATCGTCACTCCTACGTATAACTGCACTATTTTCCCAATGGAAAACATAATTCTTGCTCAGACCATTTTTAGTGCGCCCTAAATTACCGAATGGGAAACGCTATATATTTAAACTCTGCATTACTAAGTTGTGTATTATTTATTTTACCAGATATGTGCCTTATTTTATTTAATTTTTATATATTTCGTATATGTTAAGTATAGTAAGCTTGCTATTAGGAATATTACCTGTGGTATTATGAATTTATATACTCTATGTCTGTCTCATAAGTAGGTTACGTTCGGTGGCAGGCTAAGTGCCGCATTACCGCCAATGTTCGTTCAAAATTGAAATCAATTTACAACGAACAATTTAGAAAATGAAGAACACCATAGAAATATAATGTATTTTGGTATGTACTACAATGTATGATACGAAATTGAAATTTCGATATTTATAGCTATATTATGATGGCAGTATACATAAATTATTTTCATTTTAACTGAAACTTTGCATTTTATCTTTTTGAATCCTATGATCGATTGATTTATCTATACGACATTTCCGGTGACCTAAAATCAGTTGATTTCTGAGTCCCACTCGTCACATTTTAATAATTGATTGAAGCAAATTAAAATGTGGAATAGTTTAGAGTAGCAATTTAATAATTGTAAACATAGGCAAAATAATATTGTTCTTAACTAATAATATTAACATTACTAATCAATATGAACAAAGTAACTTTGTCGTGATTCAAGCAACTACTACAAAACGTTCGACAGAAAAGTTTAAACTCTTTTGTAATTAGCCGAGCCGGTCGAGAAATAAAAATTTGTTGGGGCACAGTTTGATGAAATAGAATACTCGTTCAATTAACAGTTAGAAAGTTTCATTACGCTGCTAAAAATTAAGTGTCTAGAAAATAGTTGTTTTTATCACTAATTAGAATAATAATAATAATAACATGATTTTATTCATCATATATATAAATACACACAATAAAATGAATAAATGTAAGGAAGAATGAGGCGGAGTTCAGGTTCAACCTGCTCTTCCACTCAACCTCTAAACGAAACTAACACAAAACTAAAGCTAAAACTAAGAGAGAGATAAATCAATAGCACAAAAACAAGAAACATGTGCCAAAGTAAGTACATATTTAAAGAACAGTGTAAGCTACATGCCACCCTGCTGCTTCCGGTCAAATAAATAAAGAGCCATTTCTTAAATAATGCTTTAGACGGAGCCATTTTGATATTAGGGTATATTCAAGATATGCGTAATTTGGTAAGAAAAGCTCCTTTTAAATTGTTCAAACCTATGCAACGGCGGAGTTAGAGTACCTTTGAACGTCACGTTCACGTTATGGACATCCGACCTAAATTTATTTTTACGGTACAAGTATGGAGGTTTTTCCGTGATGACGATTGTATGAAACAGCACGGCGGAGTGCAACAGTCTCCTATTTTTTAAGTTTAGCCACTTTAGATCGACCAATTTGTGAGACACATGCTGACCACGTCTTATGCCAAATATCAATCTCATACATAAATTTTGAATTTTTTGAAGCTTGCGAATAGCAGTGAGTCACAGTAATTCAAACGGAATAAAACAAGTGATTCACAAAGAAGGTGTTTAGTATTTTTATTAAGGAATGCTTTGTCGCGTTAATGCAGCATATGATCGCTGAGTACACCCATTCATATATTCTGTAAAATTTAATTCCTCATTTAAGATGACACCCAGATTCTTTGCCGCGCACTTCAGCTGTATTGGTTCCCCGCCAACAGACACATTTATGGCATTTCTATACCCAGGATTTAATCTAAAGTTTTTTGGGCCAACAAGGATTAATTCAGTTTTCGCCGGATTAATGCAGAGGAGGTGATTTGAGAAAGTACAGTAGATTTTCTATATCTTGGTTTAATTTAGTGCAAGCGGCATCAACCTCGCCCGGCAGGAAAGAGTAATAGAGCTGGGTATCATCTACATAAAAGTGATGCTTACAGTGCACAATGTCTTTAATAAAATTAGAAGTATATATGGAGTATAATAACGGACCCAACACAGCAAATATGTTGGAGACTTCATGTTTCTGAGAAACACAACTGCTACCATGGTCGACGTCTATAATTAATAGTCTACGATACGTGACTTCCTTTTGGTTTGGAACAGTCGCTTCTACACCTTAGCGAGGTTGTACCTGATTTAACATTTAGATCGGCGTAACATGTACTAACCTTACTGCCGAGTAAAACTTCATTATATCATCATAACCATAAGCAACGTAGAACGAAAAGCCTGTAAACATGTATACGTGTTAGATACACTCATATTAATTTCTTGATATTTAACAATTGAGACTATATGAATAATATACTGAGAGTCATTGTCATTTTTGTAATTATTATTAAAGGTGCAACTTTTCTTATTAACAAAAAGTGTAGATTGCCTGTTTTGAAGATGATGTATCGTTAAAAGAATATCAGGATGACGTGGATTTCATATACGAACTTGCTGATGGCCGTTCATTACAAACTAAACGGCCGTATCAGATGTTCACATACATATTTGAGTGTACTACCAATGGAACGGCATTTGTTAGGTATACACAGTCCTGCCATAAGTTCTGTCCCTAATTTTAATATGCCACTGGAATATTTGCAGGTCTCAACAAGTTGTTATTTTATGACGTACATATACTTAGAACTGAGAGCTTATACTACGAAAAAAAAGTTTAGTTCGTCTCGATACTTTGAACAATAAACATGGAGTGGAGCAACAAACAAAACCGTACCGCCGTTATTGGTTTACATAAGTGCAATAAATCTGTAACGGAAATTTTCAATTGTTTGAAGCCGTTAAAAATATCAAAAAATAAATCATTTATCGTGCAGTAAAACGATACCTTGAGGTTTCCTTTGTCGATAACAAAGCGCGAAGTGGTCGACCACGTAGACGTAGAAGCTCAGCAGTCGTAAAAGCAGGACGCAAAAGAATTCGCAGAAATCCACTCCGAAAACAGAAAATTGTGGCCCGTGAGATGAAAATGCGTACTAGAACAATGTCTCGCATTATTAAACAAGACTTAGGTCTTGGAGCTTGTCGAAGAACAACGGGACAGCGATTGATAGCAACTCTAACGTAATATCAGGGTTAAGAGAGCAAAAGCGGTAATTAGGCGACACGTAAACGGAAGCCATACGCAAATCCTGTTTACTGATTGTGGTGATGGTTTAGTGGGGAGTGGCTCGTATGACAATGTCACTCAACTGCATATCTGCGAAGAAACTGTCGAAACGCGTGCTGCAAACTAGCAAACTGATATTTTGGAAAACGTAGTAAAATCACTGGACGGTACTTTATTCACAGGAAAGCACTGGGTCTTCCAGCAAGATTCTGCAATACAAGACAAAGGAAAATCCACGCAGCGTTGGTTAGAAAGGAATTTACCCAAATTCATCGCCGCTGAAGACTAGCCCTCGGCAAGTCTGGATCTTAATCCTTTGGACTACCGACTATGGGGTGTTTTAGAGGAGAAGGCTTGCTGGACACCTCACCGCAATATTCAGGGATTAAAAGTGGATTTAGTCAAAGTAGCAGCTTCGATATCTCTAGAAGTGGTGCGTGCTGCGATAGACAAGAGGCCGGACCGTGTAAGGCGGTGTATTTAGGCAAAGGGCATCTTGAATAATTATTATATTTTTAAGTTATTTGTAAACTAGGTAATAAATAGCAATATCTTTATTTTTCTTTATTATCATTTTCTTTGATTTATACATGGTTGTACAAGGGACACAACTTATTGCAGGACTATGTAAGAATAGTCCGATGCCATTCCTGTTTATTGTCAAATTGTATTTAACTGTCGTTAAATCGCATTACACACCTGGCGTTGTGGCGAGCTAACTCGAGACTATTTAGTCATGAACGGCATATCAGAAATTTCCAGAGACCTGGTTTTAGGGTTGATCCCTATCACAGCAACGCAGAGAAGTATTTTATCAGATATTCATTTTGAATCAGTTTCTGTCAATTGCGTTTTACAAAGCAGTTAAATTACAGCTTCTACTACCTAGAGACACTTGCTTTTTATCGTCTCTATCTTACCAAATGCGTGCCTCTAAATATCCTTAGGTGAAGTGCCTTTAAAGATTATTTTACTAATGCTAATATTATATAAGTAAATGCAGAACGGTACCTTTTTGCATATACGTATAACATTTATTATTTAGAAAATCGACCGTGAAAACCTGTTTTATGCAGCTCTGATATACCTATGTAAGTATGTATAAGTAATAGAAACAACGAATGAGATAAGTATTTAAGAATATCTATTTGTATTTCTTTATATATGTATATATTCGCATACGGACCACAGTGTTCCAGTTAATGTTAATGCCAAGCGCTCCATCAATCTGCAAAAGGAATAGCCGATATTAGTTAATTACTTACCGGCATACTTTTTGCAGTATCAATATTTATTTTATTCAAGTCAAAATGCGATGAATAAAACGCGATTTAGTGATATTTGTAATGGTTGTAAACATTGAACTATGAAAGAAAAGATGATTCAAACCGATCAAAACACGAGTGTCATCGGCACTAAAGCTGTTGAAACCTATACCTAAATCTAAGAGATTCTAAAACTTTTCCTTCCATTTACTGTATAGTGAAAATTAACTTACAATCACTTCTTTAAATCCGACCATTGCACCAGTTTTGTCTATGTAGGTTTCAGTAATGACGCAACATCAAAAATGAATTTTCAAATCAAACATTGATCCATCGACTTATTTTTTATTGCGTATTTGTGCTCTACAAACTAGTTTTGCAAGATTTAAATTCTATCTAAACCAGTTTTCATAAATCTTGTTTTATACCGTAAAACAGAGATATATAGAAGACGTGTAAAAATTTAAATAAGTGCACATTTAAAACCAGCAAACTTCTAATACACAAAGAGTGAAAGCATTCTATTTCAATAGATAGGAGGCAATAGGATATATTTTGTTAGGTGTCTTGTAAAGCTATTTGTCAGTTGAGGATGATTATTATTATTGTGTTTAACTATACCGATACATATTCGGTCAGTTAATTAGTATTTTCAGATTTATGCAAAAAAATCAGTATATGAAAAGATTTTTATTTCTTTCAAGAATGAAACAGAAATACAAAGTTCAATACTTTATAATTTAAGATGATGTAGTTTGCGATTTAACTCTTCAAATTTCAGAATTTTCCGTATGAAGAAATCACCATATCTGTGAGCAACCTTAGTATCAGCAATATGAATCATGTCATTATCGATATAGAAATCCAACTGAAAAGTATGAAGTGTTACTACATGATTTGTCGAGGATAGTATAAGCTCAAAAACAGCAAAATACTTATGCTGTAAGTTAGCAATATTACCCACTTACTATGCAATATTAACCCAATAGTAATGCTAACTTACCTCTGAACCACTTTGGAACTTGCCATCAAGACCTGAAGAACCCTTTGTCCACACTAAATTCTTCATTTTATGCTTAAAACATAAAAGATGTATAATGAGCGATTGAATCTCCTTATCTATATCCCAATTTCCGTCATTATTTCTCTGATTTTGAGCCATAAATGTTGCTAATTTCATTAGTGGAAGCGTCGTATACAATTTCAAATAACTTCGTATTGTAGGGAGCATTTTCTGTTGCTGTACCTCCTCAACGAATACCTGACAAATATAATCGAAATTATCTTTTTAAAATATTTTTTGAAAAAGTACTTTACCTGAGTTTGATGCCGTATAGCCTCTTTCGAATAATCATCGGGTATGGAGTCAACGGGTGGCGGACATGGCGACAAAAATTTAGGACAGGCAAATACAAAGCAATTTTCAAACTCTTGTAGATCTCCATATTGCATTTTGTACATCTTTTCGTGATAGCTCTTTTCTCTTAATGTTTGCTGAATAGACTCGTCAATACATTGTGGATGCAGCACTAAACATATAGCAAGCAAATGATACATCTGATCGGTTTGCTTGTTGATTTGATCATGTTGGTAACTTTTAGAAGCAAATAATTGCTTTGTTCTTTGAATGTACAGTAGAATTGAAGAGAAAGTCCTTATTGCATCAGAATAACGGCGCATCATCATGTAAGCGAAGCCTACATAATAAGATGTAGATATTTGACAAGCCGGTACATGAGCAAATTGAGACTTTAGATGAACCTCTATATTATCCAGTACCTAAAGAATTATAATTATTCGTTAGAGGAATCATATCTGTGATAAATATGTATGTGCAAAAAATTTATATACCATGCCTTCAAATACTTTCCTGATTAGAGTAGGCTGTTTTTTAAGTATTTTTTTTAGTAAGATTGGTGACACTGCAATACTTTTAAATTTTAATCACCTTGACAGTTTGTATGTCACCAAAATGTGTACAAAAATTAAAAATTGAACTTTAGAAAAAATATTTTATATATTAATTAAATTTGAAAGTTAATATTACTAAAGGTAATATTGAAAGTGTTGTCCATTATGTTGAAGACAAAGTCGAACTCTACGCTTCATGTTCTCAAACCCATTTACCAGAAGTTGTGGGGTTATGTCAGTGTAGGAATACCTAATTGCATTGCAAAGCTCTGCAATTGTGTGATGTCTGGCTTTGAAAAAGGTATTCTTTAAATATGGAAAAATAAAATAATCCAAAATTGTCAGATCCGGAGATCTTGGGGAAAAATTCACAATTCTGTCATCAAAAAATTGTTGCAAAAAAGCTATTGTGTCTCGAGACTTGTGTGCCGGTGCATTATCTTGCTGAAAAAATGCTTCTGTAAGTTCATCATCATGAAGTTCATTAATGAATGGTTGTAATAATTCATTTCGGTACATTTCAGCAGTTACGGTTTGGTTAAAAAATATGGGCCCAATAATGCGTCTCCTTGAAACTGCTAGCCAGACGCCTATTTTTTGTGGATGTAATGGAGTTTCTATAAACTCGTGAGGATTTTCTGCTGACCACATTCTCATATTTTGCTTATTTAAATAGCCAGAAAGATGGAACCAAGCCTCATCGGAAAAAAGCATTTGTCAAGAATGTTGTCATTATTTATATTATCTAAAAACCATTGACAGTACTGTGTTCTCGTACCAAAATCTACCTGCGTGAGTTCAAAAACCACCTGAATTTTATACGGAAACAATTTTAAGTCCTTTTTTAAAATGGTATGGCATGTTCTCACTGATAACTGCACTTCTTGCGAAAGCTTTGCTATTGACTTTTTAGGTGAGTTGTCCATTCGACGTTGAATATCCTCAATGCAACCTGCGGTTCGTTTTTTAGGTGCTCCACCGCCAGGTTTACGAGTTATTGCCCCTGTTTCACGAAATTTATCAATACAAGCATGAACATGACTTAGCAGCTGTGCATAAGTAATTGGCAGATTTGGAAACTGTTGTCGGAAATCCTGCAAGCACTAATTAACGGAATAAACCCATTCTCCATTATTATATGTATTTTTATGACCAGTTCTAAAGTAACTTTCGATTATAAACTTTTTGTGTTGTAATTCTAACATATTAATAATAAAATAATACAATCAAGTGTAAACTTTTCTAATTTGGATATGTTATTAACAACTGTCACAATTTGAAGGAAGCTATTTTGTATTTAAAATTTAAAAGTATTGCAGTGTCACCAATCTTACAAAAAAAATACTTAAAAAAGAGCCTACTCTAATCAGGAAAGTATTTGAAGGCATGGTATTTATTTATACACATCGAAATATTCCTTTTTTATGATAACGTGTTGTGAAGTGTCTTTGCTTCAAGTGTTTAGACTACGGGCAACTATTTAACTAAGGCTAACTAAGTTATAACGAGTTTGATAAAAAATACCATAGATTACCTTAATTGCCTGATAATAATCTCCAAGAAGCGAATGTAATCTTAAAAGTCCCACCAACGAGAAATATCCTAACATCTTATATAGAGAATGTCTTCCGAAATCACCTGCTACAGTATCTGGATCGTTTCCACTAGCATAGACATCCAACTGCTGTTTGATGTTACTCTTGTCAACTAGCGAATGTAACACATTTAAAACACAAAGCACGTTCCAGACTTTGTTATTGGAATTCAGCGTTTCCAATTCCTGGGGCGTTTTTTTTTGTAAACGCGCCCTGTATTGTGCGAAGGATTGAAATTGATAAACGAATTCATCAACTAATTCCCAGAGCCACAAATCGGGCAACTCAAGCGGAACTGGTTCCTCTGCACTTAAAATGTAATTAAACAGATCACAATAATTATAAAAAGAATTGAATCGTTGCTCCAATGTAGGTCCTCCTTGAATTCTTGCATAAATATGTCGAAAGTATAGTTCTTTATACAGTATCATAAAAACCTGTTAAACGAAAAACAATTGTGTTAGTCATAATTGCATGTAAATAAAATAAATGTATATATATTGTAGATTATTTTATAATCATTATCACATGTTAACG
>ML215565.1:0-14894 GCA_004785975.1 Popillia japonica | reverse complement strand
GTTCGTCCTCGGAGCCGATAAGCGAAAGGTTGTCTCGTAACCCGAGCTCTGCCTAGGCACATGGAACTCCATTTGAGATGAGAGAAATTCACAGTCTATCTTGTTGTGAACCAATTTCCAAATAAAACTCGCACACTGATGGTCACGTCTCTCGGCAAGCGAAGGCATCTTGTGCTGAATCTGTAATTCCTTTTGACTCGTTCCAACTGCAGGATAGACTCCGTCTGCCTTGAATGACACTTCAAACACCGTCGATGTAGGCGGTCGAGCATTAAGCGATGGGATGAATAAAATGGACACCAAGCAATGACAGCATAGTCTAATTTGCTAACAACGTAGGTGTAATATAATACTTTAAGTAATTCCGGGTTGTTGAAATTACTCACTACTCTCACCACAAACCCTAACATCTTGTAACCAGTTGCGCATACGTTCTCAAGCTGTTGTTTGAAGGTTAGTTGCGAATCAAAGATCACTCCTAAGTCTCTAAAGGAGTCTTTTCGATCAAGGAGGGTCCCGTCAATGGTATACTGAGAAGCTAGAACGCGTATAACTTACAAAACAACACTTACTGATGTTCAGTTGCAATTTAAAAGTACGACACCATTGAACAATTCTGTCTAAATTGTGTTGCATGGAAGAAGTATCATCAGCATCAGAGATTTCTGAATAGATCTCTAAGTCATCCGCGTAAGCCAACACAGGACAGGTGATTATTTAATACATCATTAAGAAAAAGAGTATAAAGAGTAGAGGACCAAGGTTGGATCCCTGTGGCACACCTGAGCCATAAATTCATTAGAGTGAAACTCATTGTAAGAAACGTAGCACTGACGATTACTTAAATATGATTTCATAAGTTGTAATGCAGAAGGGGAAAAGCCAAAGGAATCAAGCTTTGATAATAATGCGACGTGATCACGTGCGGCCAAAACATATCTACAGTCATGTACAAGAAAACTTGGTATCAAATCGTCACCAGCTGTAAATTTATTAGCAAGAGTGGACATTGACTGAGTAACTTCATCCTGCGGCACAAGAGATAATGTAAAAGATAGAGATAAATGTAAATCAAAATTGTACTCAAAAATGTAGTAAAAACTTCATCATTGACTGCGTTCACCCTGTAAATCACAGATTTCGATAGATTATTCTTCGTATATGGAGTCTATTGAGGTAGATATTACATCTAGTTTTTAAAAGATTTCTAACTATATCCACGACAGACTGGACACAACTAGGATTCCAGGTATTATGTCATTCAATAGCAACTGTTGATACCTTTGCTACAAAATTTTGTTGTAGTTATCTCTCTGGGTCATCTTTCACTGATGTTGAGTCCTTTAGCAGCCGTATACCATTTTCTTTACCACCTATCGTTGAAGAGGATTTAATTAAAATTACGGGTTCCTTTCCTGATAATGTCGTAGCTGAAGATGATTTAATACCATCTTTTATTTTACGTAGGCTTGGAATAGTTTTGGCAAAACTATAATTAATTTATCAATAAAAACATCGACCTTTCGTAATTTATGGAAACGAACTAGAAATTGTCCAGTGTTCAAGAAAGGTGGAAAATCTGAAATTAACAACTAGAGACCTATATCCATCCTGTCATCCATCACGCCAATTTACTTCAGAAGCTTTCTGACTTTGGTTTAAGTTTCTCCTTCCTCCAATTAATTGACTCCTATATTATTGGTAGATGTAGATTACGTCCATTATAATAGCTAAAAATCGTTTTGCTTTTTTTCCGTCTTCAAGTATGCCACAAGGTTCAGGCTTAAGCCCTTTACTCTTTATTTTATACATATACAAACGATCATCTGGAAAAATTATCTTTTTCTGCGGATGGTCTTAAGATTAATAAGCCTATAGCAAGTTGGAATGACGTTCTAGACCTATAGGCGAATATCCAACACAACATCGATTGGTGTACCATATACAGATTGAAATTGAATATTAGCAAATACTGTTTTGTTTCCTATACTCGAAATGGTAAGCCATTGAAGAAGGTCGACTTCTTCAATCATATTGGGCAACTTTTTAATTCTGCTATGAGCTTTTCTTCACATATTACAAATCTTTCCTTGTCTGCTTCTAAAACATTGGTATTCGTTATATGTTGCTCGCGATTTTTTCATAATGACAAACTACTAAAAACATCAGTTTTCACCTTCGTTGTGAGTAATTCGGATAATGGGTAGCAAGTATGGTCATCACACTACCTCTATCTTTAGCTCTCAATTGAAAAAGTACGTCGTCCATAACTATTCCATACTGTTGGAATTAACCAACCAGTATTAGTATTATTATTGTTATTATTATCATTCCTTATAAGGTCTTCCAGTGAAAGTAAACAGGAATCCGATTGAAACGTAACAAATTTAGAGGCACCAATCCAATGTTTTGCATAACAAACAGACACCACTAAAATCACCTTGTTTAAAGGCTTCGGAAAACATTTTGATTGACAAAATGATGATTTTAAAAACACAAAGACTGAAAAAGGAAATTAGTGGACAGATATTTACTTTTTCCAAAAAAAAGAGCTTCATATTTTATCTAACATTATAGCAATATTACAAACAATATATTTACCTACAGTATTTTGTACAATAATTGAAACCAGTCAAGAAAGAAAGACACTATACTATGTGAAACAACAATAGCCGAACGTATATTATTTAACGGAAATTAATACGTTAAATATATAATCATAACAAATAAATTGCTAAATAGCCGAGATTAGAATAAAGAGAAAAATGCATATTTTCTTTTAAGAGACAGAAGCATTCTGACAGTATTAGAATTTAGGAAGAAGAACTAGTTTACAAAAAAGCGGAACTAAATTTTGGGAAAAAGACAGTGGTTGAAGAAATAAGCAGACAGATCAAAACAGAAAAGAAACAGAAATAAAATGAGGATTTTTTCTTGTCATATGTACCAGCAAGATAATAATATATATCTTAAAGAATGTCAAAACTGTTGAATGATTTTTACATTTTACGATATCACCAATAATATTCTTTCTTGTTACTTTAAAACTGAAAGAATATATGAAATACTACATACTGGGCTCTATTTTAGCCATCATAAAAGAGCTTTCGATCTTGATGCATTAGCCTTTCTGTTTTTCTGTCTTAAAAATATACGACCTAACATAAAACATAAAGATAACCCACTCATAAAAAGCTTTTCGCTCTAGGTACTTAACATTGCTACTGCCCCATTTCGAAATTCTAAAAAATATTGTCAGATATGTATGTATTTCTTGTACTTAGCAATAACTTCCAACGCTTTCCTGTAGAATTGGAGAACTTTATTCAATTGTAATTAAATTCTGCATCGAATATATTATTTACTCTGGTATAGACAGTAGTAAAACGAAACCGCCCGAAACATGAGCTGTTTTTATTCCGAGTGCTGCCTGTCAACCGGTTAAAATTTATATAAGTGAAGCTCATTTTTATGACGTTCAAGTGCAGAAATATTCAGTTACATGGCCGATAAATTAAGAAAAAAACTTTCGTCAGAACTCCGCGCTCGCTCGAATATGAATATTCATGATCTCGCTGTCGAATATAACATATAGTAGTAGTACTTACGTATTCCGCAACGACAAGAAAACACAGTTATTGTACTATTATCATAATTCTATTTGAAGTGCTGGCGTATAAACCATACGCAAAGCTCAATTTATCACTTCACCGAGTTTGTTTAAGTACGTATGCACAAATGTATGCCGGCAAAATACCATTAATTCTTATATTCAAGTTATTCTTACGCTTTCATCTTTCTACGTTTAACAAAACGTATTATCGGAGCTTGTTGATAATAGAATGATTTATTTTTACCGTTAAAGTTACGCAAATATCACAATCATATAAAGTGGATAATAGAAAATTTTGGGCTAGAATAAAGAGCCTGAGAGGAACCAAGAAGAAGGAAATAAAAGCTATAAGAGATAAGAATAATCGAACACATACAGGAGTACATACAACACATAGTTACTACAAATATGGAAAGAATACTATGAAGATAAATTTAACGCAATAAACACAGAAGAAGGGATAAACAGGGAAGGACTAGACTAACAGCAAGAAATAACAGATGAAGTGGATGAAGCTATACAAAAAACCAAGTTAGAGAAAGCAGACGGAGGCGATGGAATTCTACCTGAAGCTAGGCTAAGACAGGTAGGAAAATGAATATGGGAGATTTTTTAAGCAATTTGGAATAAAAAGGAAATACCAAGGGAATGGGAAAATAATTTGATGATATTAATCTACAAGAAAGGGGAACAAATTCAATGCAAAAACTATAGACCTATATGTTTAGCATAAACGAGCTACAAATTATACACACGAATACTAGAAAAACGACTAAGAGAATATGTGGAAGAAAACCTAAAGGCAGAACAGGCAGCTTTCAGGCCACAAAGACAAACGAACGACAATATATATATAATAAAGAATATAACAGAAAGAAAATTCGAAGAAGGAAGAGAAATGTTTCTAGTTTTCATCGATCGGAAAGCAGGATTTGGTTCGATAGACAGAAGAGAGCTATCGGAAGCTTTAAAAAAAATGAAAGTCCCTAAAAACCTGCTGGATGCCATCAGAAGCACATATGAGACAGTAACGGTTAGGATACAAATCGCGGAATTAGAAGAATTCGAAATGAAGAAGGGAATAAACCAAAAGAGACCGTCCAAGCCCACTCCTATTCGTCGTAATGATGGACAGAATAGTTAAACGAATAAAAACGAATACTGAACAGCTTAATAGAATTACTGGATAAAACAAACTAGAACCGGGGAAAGTAAGTAGCTTTTTATATACAGATGATGTGGTCTCGCTAGGAAATTCTTGAAAGAAAACACAAAAACTAATAAATATCTGAACAAAGGAAATAGAAAAGGTGAAAATGGAAGTGAATTTAAATAAAACCAAGGCAATGACCGTAAAATATCGAGATAACAAAGTTAACAAGGAAATTAAGTGTAAAGGTAAGACATTACTTAGAGAGGGTAACGACATATGACTATTTGGGAAGTATATTGACAGAGGAAGGGAAATTGGACAGAGAATTAATTAACAGACAAAACAAATTAAGAAGAATATACTATCCATTAAATAAGACAATCCTGGGACACAGGGATATCGATATGGAGACAAAAATACAAATATGGAACACAGTAGATTACCAATAACAACATATGCGTGCGCAAACTGGACATTGAGAAAGACAGATGAGACAAGAATTAATGCAATGGAGATGCTTGTCTCGATATTTTCGAAAACTTAAATCACTGTTCTAGCAAAAGTAGCAGTGACAAATCACGGTAAATACGTATATCGGGATCAGGCTTAGATAATCGGTTTTAAACAGGTCCCTGCTCGGGCGCCAGTTAATTTTTGCAACGGTACTTTCGGGATTCCGGGAATATAGATAACTCTATACTACTCTCTATACTCTAACTAGGCTGCGACATGGCTCACTAGATGGCGTACTGCGCTGAGTCTGTCAATTGACACCACGTTATTATTGTAACACAGACGGGTTAATTATCTAATAAATGCAAGTTATTACCGTTTGCAAATTAACAAATTTTAACCTCGGGGTACCATGAAGAAATAAAACAGGTAGGGTTTAAATACTTATATACATTTATTTACAGGTCCAAAATTAAATAAAATCTTGTGCGTATACAGGTGATAAAAATTAGACGGAATCTTCACAAAATGCATAAATAGAAAGAAACAAGCGGTTTATACAACGGAATACTGGAAGCAAAAAAAGAGAAATTCTTGTTCGTACACAGGTGATAGAAATAAAATGAAATATATATAAATTACACAAACAACAAAATAGGCGGTTTACCACACGAAACGCTGGAGCAGCAGATATATTTACAAAACGGTATGATGTCTCTATATACAATTATAATAATGAAAACGGTACAAGCGATGCTCACGTAAGGTACGAGCCAGGTATCCAGGTAGATTCTTATAAATAGTTAAAAATCGATCGGTTAAACATTAATTATGTTGATAGTCATACGCAAGCTAACGGTGTGCGTGTGAGGGTCTACTCTCGACACCTCACTGGAGGAAACAAACGTAATAACAACGTAAACTCGGCTCGCCCCACGAACGGAACGGTGATGGTTCTGCAGTGGCCAACGAATACTCGGCACGCACCGCAGAACACTTGAGGCCAACAAAGCTTCGGCTCACCCAACGGTCAGGATCTGCTGGCCAACTAAATCGGCTCCGGCAGTCAGGTAGGAAAGGGAAGAGAGCTGGAAAGCAAGTGGAAGTTAACATACAAACGCGGCTTTTATATACCCTGGCCAGTACCTTTTTGTGGCATGACATCATGAGCAAAAACATGGTTAAAATATACACAGCACATCAAAACTGGACATATACAAGTTAGTTCAAAATTATTTACATATATTTACAAATGCAAGAAAACAATTCTAATATAACCAAAAATTTAGCAAATATAAATGGAAATAACTTCTAACAAAAAATTGCTTTTCTTGGTGCGAACGGAGTTCGTTACAACATCTAAGAAGAATAGCGGGGAAACCAAATGGGAAGGGATCAAGAACGAAGACATCAGGGAAATAAGAAAACAAGAACCAATAATGAGGAAAATTAGGAAAAACAGCTGAACTGGTACGAATATATAGTAAGACAAGTAGAATTACGAGACCGGATACTCAAAAAACAGAAGAAGTAGGAGAAGATGGATTGATCATATAAGAGAAATGGGAGACAGAAAGGGAAAATACTTGGAAGAAATGAAAGCAAGCAAGCAAGAGACAGAAAGGAGTGCAAAAATAGGGTAGAAGAATCAGAACCCTCATCCGACATCTGAAAAGGTATAACGATAAGAGAAGAAAAAGAAGATGCTACGAATATATTTATCTATTATGAGTAAAATCAAATTAACAATTATTAAACAGATTGTTTTCCAGTAAAAATACCATGGCTTCAAAAACTATCCTGATTAAAGTAACCTGTTATTTTTAATTAATTTTCTTTCAAATATTGAGTACACTGCAGTTTTTTAAAATTGTACTATAACCAAATTTTGATAACTGTCAGTGTGTATGGAAAAAATCATGGCCATTTCTAATCAGGAAAGTTTTTGAAGGCACTTTTTCTAATAATATCTAAATCATTATCCCATTGCATGTATTGCTAGCTGTCAATTAAAAGTAATTTCGTTGGTTAAGGAATTAGTGTTGGTAAAATGCACATAAGTATTCAACTAACATTTATAACTAAACGGTAATCTATGTTGCAGATATTTAATAATCGTAGCATGTTTTAAAATTAATACCTCCAATTCAATAACGCACAGCAGATATAAACGCTCACATTCGCTCTTATTTATAACTGTCTGTCATTTGGCGAATGTAAAAGGGGCTACCTCCAATTTTCTTCATTTTTAACGTTGATTATGGGGTTGCATGTGCATCACACTACGTTCGTACGTATATAAAGTCTCCGTTTCAAAAACTGGAAATTTATTACTGCAGATTAGTAGGGGGATTCTGACTAATAAACAGCCCCCGACGTCAACAACCGGCCGGGAGATATATGGATACTGAAATCGAGAATGTGCTGTATGTACGAACCGAGCCGGGGTTTTGTGAATAGCTGGTAGTGTTGCTATTGCTGTTATTATGTAGTAGAGAAGTAGTAGACGGTGGTGGCTTCTATATATTAGTGTGTAGGTAGTAGCCCTGAGGAAGCCGGGCGTGATGGGAGCAGGAACAGCTGGACAGTTCCAGGTGAAAATAATGAAATCAACGAGCCGAAACAAAAGCACCGCTAGTCTGCATTATCTGATATTGTTAGTTACTATCGTTCTACTAGGCATGTATATATTGGGTCCATTAAAATTTTAAGAATGTTATTTTTAAGTTGTGAGAATGAGAATTTACACATCAAACCTGTGAGATATTATCTTTACATGTATGGGACAGCTTAAATCGACCGGAAGACTGACATTTATGATAAAGAAAGTTCACCACATTTCAGTTTATTATACAACATTCTTTCACAAGGACATATCGTCTATTATTTTGGAGCTGGATTTAACGGCATAATGCTTAAAATCTAGAAAGAAAAAACACAAACTAGTTTATCAAAGTTATCATTAATCTGCTTATTTGAATGAAAAAGATATCATTACAAAAGATCCCGAAAAACTGCATATTACCATGTGACTCAGCCTACAGAAAATAATTATAGCGGTTAAAAATTTTAACATAAGAAAGGTTTGACTCCGAGTCTTGAAATAATTAATGGAGCATTCAGGATTTAGTGCTTCTTACAGGCAACTCCTAAATATCGTCGCTAATCAATCTATTTTACTTATTAGCGCGTTGGCAACTGTAGATCACAACTATTACTCACAGAATAAACATTTGAATCTATCAAAAAAAACTTTATTGATGAGAAAAAGGACATTGGAAGAACTGGTACAAAATACAGTTTTGCCTCACTCTTGGAGCAGAATCGGGTATATAGTTTCTGGTTTAATTGAAGCGTTTAAATACAACTGTCACTTTGGAATCAATCTAAATCCTCATCCAGCCAACCCATCCATCATTTCTTAATGACAGAGTCTTTACAATAAACACATACATAATGTCTTATCTTGATCGTTTTCAACATTATCAACCTTTTCACGAAACTTGTAATTTCTGCCGATTTTTTGATTGTCTTTTTCTTTTTTGTTAAGGCGCTGCCATTGTCTTTGGAAATTATCTGTAGTAATACCATAAGAGCTTTGAATTTATCGATAATTTCACGAATGCTTGTTGCATAGCGACGAAGAGTGTCAGTTTGACAAGCATTTAAATCACGACAGCCCGTAGGGCTGGAGTGGTTTAATTGTCAAAGTGACAGGAGTCGAAGTCGTTATGCAGGAAGTATGAGTGAAATTAGTTATTACCTAATTAGTTAATTATTAGTGTAAGGCACATTTATTACATCATTACCATCTTGGCCATAACTGCGCACCGGCTACACAGAGATTGATGTGAAAACCATCGAAAATTATGATTATCAAGAGGGAAAAGGGGTACAAAGTGAGCAACCAATGGCGAATAACTTTAGAAAACTCTTAGGATAACGTAAAACTGACCAATACGGCACCCGAAAACCTTTCCGCACGACAAAACCTAGAAGATCGACACAGACTACCCTCCTTGGCTAATCACCTAATAAAAATTCTGAACGAAACATTTTTGCCTCTGACATAGAATGAAAGTTATTTGGAGGGAGCAAAGACGATTCCTGGATTAGGTAATCATTATGTCACTCCTTTCTGGACAAAGATGTGCATACACTCTATTTAGAAGTCTTTAAATAACAAATATAGAAATGGTAACGGCTATTTCATTTGACACATCTAAGAACATGTATTAGATAATTTCTTCTATTGCCAGAAAGTAAGAGCATTAATAATCATGCAGAATACTGTTGCAAGCACATGTTTTACCTTTAATATTTACATCTTTATCATTTTACTCATTTTTAACTTAAAAAATAATGATTCATGAATATACATAGATACATACATAGTCTTATATTCTGACATAAGTGCAAATATTTATTACGAAACTAGGAAGATCAAATTAAGAACTGGTAAGAAAACTGCAGTGGTGAAAATATTGTTGGAACCTGATCTCTTCGACTTACCCAAAGAAGAGCTAAGTGATGATCAGGTATTTCAAGATATTCAAAATATAGAGGATTATTTAACTGATGAAGATGGACAAAAAATAAACATAAAATTGAAGTCCATACAACTGAAAATGTGGATACAGACAATCTTTTGATTGTTTTACTGTTAAAACAAATATTAAATTGACTGAAAAGAACGATACACCTCTTGAACTAGAAACTTTAGAAGAAGAAAATAAGAAGCTTGCGTAGGAATAATGTGTCCAATTCGAACCTATCCAATCGAGAATGGAGGCCCTCATAGATCCGATTCTCTTGCATCTGTAAGTGAATAATGAAGAAATGATGGACACCATTAAACTGGAAGAAGATACAGTCCTCCAATTAGGAGATTTATCCAGCGAACCTAAGCTACAAAACAGGTCTGTATATTTTTATACAAATGGAGCCAAAACCAATACAGATGTGGAAATAGGTATCTACCGACCGAGATGCAAGATTACGGTGTTGTTGGTTACAAGACCAAATATCTTTCAAGCGATAATACTTGCTATAGAACAATGTTGCCAGGAATTTTTACGAAGACCCTACGCATATACGTTTTACTAGACATCCGAATTGCATTAAAAAATCTAAGGAAGCGTATCTTTGAAGCTAGTTTGGCACTGTCTACTCAGTCTCAAAACTCTAGCATTAAGAAAAGGGTATCAAGTCACTAAGAGTACACACTCCCTATTGGGACAGAGCCATGCTGTAACCTTAACAAAAGCCACTTAAAAACTCATTTGTACCAATGGGAGACCGATCAATAAACCTCAAACTTGTAGAATATTCCAATCAAAATAGTTTATCACTTTTCCATCCACTATGGAACAGGTCTATGTCAGAGCCATAGTTCCCAAAAAGATCCTAAACGTCTTCAACGTCTTTATTGCTCTGACCTTTTGTTTAATATAGTTTTCTGGTGTGTCTGCATCGGCCATCTATTTAGCATATATGTCCAAATCACTTAAGCTGGTTATGTTTGATAACACTTTCAGTTTCGATCTTACTGAGTCGTTCTTTGTTCGGTCTCTCTTCACCCTTTACCTTTCTTATGTATTTCACTTTAATATAGCATCATCTAGTTCTGATGTGTTTGCTAATCTCATTTAGTACGTTATTAGTTTATTGTTTGCAGAAATTATTGCCTTGTTAAAAATTGTAATTTAAATAATGTCCATTAACAATGTTTATTAGAAGAAATGAACGAATTAAGCATTGCGTGTAACGATCAAACGTTTTTTCTTGACGCGTTTAATACCGTAATGCGTTTCAACTGCAAACTGCTGCATACTTCGTGAACTTAAAATTTATGCGATTATGTGCATTTTGTACACTAATTTTAGCTCGGAAGGCTCCAATTTACATGGTGAGTAGCTTCCAGCTTTGTAATTATGCATATATGTTTGCAGATTTTTGAATATCTAATTCGATAATAATTGTTCCGAGTCCAGCGTTTCCATACTATCATAGAAAACAGCATACTCATTTGTATTCAAGCATATATACATATGTACTTGCATTCTACATACAACCGTATGTACATATGTTATACGTTCATAACGATAGATAAAAATATTTCTTTGTATTTTAAATGTATGGAAGATATTTAGCTAATTAGAAACGTCATTTGAATATAATACTGGGCTAGTAATTTCAAATGGTTTTAACACAATGAAAGAAATGACATCATCGAGAGAAAGAAAAAGATATTGCTCCTGAAAAAAGTAATGTGTATGTTAAGCCAACATCAAGGAGGAGGATGACAAAGTAAGAGCAAAAATGGAAGAACAAGGAAAGGATTTCGTACGAGAGCGTAACCTATTAGCAAGGTTCCTCAACAAGAAAAAGAGAAATACCGATAAATTATTGCCTAAACCATAACTTTTTTCTCTTTACCTGCAATTGATACTAACTCAAAATATTCATAACAGAGTGCATACTGCGACTTACAAATTGGCATAATATATGAAAAAGAAGCAAAAAAATAATTATTTAAGTGATTGTGAATTCGTGGAATTAATCAAATCACTTAGTCCATACCTTACCACTAAAGCTTCAATTATTATTTTGTAAGACGCACGCATTTTCTCCTAATCACTACCTTCTTATATTACGTACATGCGCAAGTAGATGGATACGTACATACAGCATGTAGCTTTGTGTCATTAATCAAACGTGAACAGTATAAATCAACAGCTAATCCATTTACGAGAGTTAAAAGAACAGAATAATTCCGTCCAGCACATGGAGAGGAGAAATGGATTGAATGAATTTGCGTGTCTTCCAATTTTATGTGATCGATACAGATTACATATTTACATATAAATGTGTTTGAAATTAGAGGCGAACTCTACGATGAACGTATGATTATCTGCACCCTCCGTCATTAAATGGATTAAGAATAAATAACTGATCATTATTGACCATTATTTTATTAATTTTAAATCATAAGCAATGGATGCACAGTATCTAATTATGATGCACAACTATGTCGGTTCACTTCTAGCTACTGCAATATTACCAGTCCAGTGGAGTTATACATATATCGAATTATTTGTGCTTGTATAATAGAGGCATTACTGAATTATGGAGACACACTTTTTGAAAGCGTGAATCACAACCAATTCATTGTTAGTCGCTGCAGGGTGATACCAAATAAACTGTGTTGGCTTCTGTCAGAATTGCATCCCAACAACACATCCAACAACTAATTACGTATACCTTTTTAGACTGAAAGGGAACAATCATAGTAACATAATTACTAAGATTTAGTAGCACTTGTATTCGATTTAAGAGCAATTTATTGTAGGAAGAGGAACTTGCTTGGTGCTTTCACCTGACAGAAATGTTGTAAAATATAACTGCCTTCAGAAGCGTCCTGCGTTCTTGGAGTTTTACTATACAATCCATACCAATTAGTTTCCCACTCAAAATCTATAATGGAGTAGTAGACGAAATCAACTATTACCAACTGAGAAATGATCTCATTCTCATTTCTGCTCAAGTCAAAGACTAGAAGGAGAATATGCAATTTTTGACAGTACCAAAAAGTATAGTTATGACAGAAATCCAGGTTGTTGTTACAGCGGTTACAGTCTGGAATATTTAAAATATTTAAAATTATTTCGACACGTGTAATGTTACATACACATAACTAATCTATTAGATACTAACAAGACATATTCATCGATAACATCTTGAATGTTTTTTAGCTGTACGTTTAGCTTAGCGCCTACTATTTTCGACCCGCACTACCAGTATCCCTGAATAACTGCAAAGTATTTCTCAAATAACTCTAAAAGACATAGTCCAACACTAATTCAGGATATTCTTCATGAATATCAGCCATGCATCCTGAAACTGAATAATGCGACAATTTTGCTTTCTCTTCTGTACTGAATACCAATTTTACAATTTAATGTAAATTAATAAAATTGTTGAAAGATTTGACGTAAACATTCGGTTTGAATGTGAAACAAACATTGGGTATCTTGTAATCTCCATCTAACACTTATTGTTAGCGAAAAACAGGCAATTTCGAAGCAATTAAACAGTGGCGCAAGTGGAAAATCGTTGACAGTAAAGTATGGCTTTGGTGCGGAGACAATTCTGAACATTAAATGGAATAAGGATAAAATAATGAGGTATGTAGTTTACTTGTTCATTAAGTAATTCTAGCTATTATCGCATAGTATAGTTGGGCATTGTATGTCGACATCAAATGGTAAAAGAACTTTATAAATAGTTCTTGTCACAAAGAGAAAGACACGCGAACGTAACCACCACTGTTACAAGAGAAAGGCTATACAGATTTGTGCCAAACATTGCAATAATAACAAGTTTATTGCAAGTAACGGGTGGCTTAACCGATTTAAAGAAAGGCATGCAATTCGAAAATTTAAAGTTTGCGGGGGAAAGCTGTCAAGGGATCGTTCAGCTTTTTCTGAAAAGTTTATTGAATGACCGTAAACTATTACCGAATCAGATAAACAATACTGACGAATCCCCACTATTTTGGAAGCTTTTCTCGCTTGTACCAATGGTGATGGTACTCATAAACTAACACCTATTATGGTTATTGGCAAAGCCAGAAATCAAACCTTTTAAAAACGCTGATATTCCATTTGAGTACATCTAACAAAGAGTACATACATAGATGACATCGGCATTATTCGTTGAATGGTTTCATACATTTTTTGTCAAATAAGTAAGAATATTTCAAAAAGAGAACAATCTTAGTAGAAATGCGTTGTTATTAATGCACCCAGTCATGAGCCAGTGATGGGCAAGCTATAACAATTTTGCCGGCTAATTATGACAGCTTTATTATCAAAAAAATGTTTTGACTGAGAAAGATTACATTTCAAACGCTCTTCAAAATATTAATTTGAAGGATGCAGTCTTTCTACTCTCTCACTCTTTGGAGAACTGTGCCAACAGTGCCCACAGGAAGGAATGTCTAATATTCAAGAATGAAATTGTCATTTCGGTAAGAAATTGGAAATAATAATAAGAATTCTAAAATAAATGAAAATTTTAACTAAAACAATATACGAAAGCTATACGACCCACATACGTATATGTATGTTAATGTTGTTTTTACGGAACCCATAGCATCATAATGCCAATTTCATATATTATATACCTCTTTAGTGTTATATAGATGCAATAATGCCTTTAATATTCTGTAACTATGTAGTAAACCTGTACATCCTGAATTAGCTTCATATTTTCACATTCCAACAGCCAACTAGAATTATAAACAAACCCAGCAAGTTTTTCACATGAAGCCAACATAGAAGCGAACATAGATTTTACCAAATAATCATCTATCCAGAGTGTGCCAAATTTACATCTCTATCTCTACGTAAACAAGCAAAATTTCCATATTTTGGATTCAAACATAGTCGTACAGAAGGTACAACCTCCAGTATTGTTCTCCTACAATGAGGTTGGCAACCCCATGATAGACACGACATAATTACCAACATGTTGTCATAAATTAGTAAATTTGACCTGAGTATATTGCTAAGCTAACTGATGCAGCCATTTGAATGAACTGCATCCAATTTTCTCTTATCAATAAATCAACAACCTTTTAAAATAAAGAAGTCTTAATCACTCAAACTGTCA
>SMLS01044486.1:0-15226 GCA_004785975.1 Popillia japonica | reverse complement strand
CATACAGTGTGTCCTTATCGAGAAAGTATTAGATCCAAAGGAGATCCAATGCATAAACATTACCACCACCTCTGCTTTGATATCCTCCACTGGAATCCTTTTGAGCACCAGATAATTTTCTTTAGTGCCATTTCTTTGTGTTTATTACGATTTGTCAGTTGGATTCGTTTGATGGGCTGATGATTAGTAGACAATGTCGTCTCTTCGGAGGAAAAATTTGTCCACACTTAGTGCAACGATTACGTGCCACCAGAAGACTTCACCGGTCAATGATTTATAAACTCCATACGCTTAGAAAAGCTAGATTTCCAATCTTTTCAGCAATGTACTGGAGGATGCAATCATTGGACATTATTTCTTGAGCTGACCATTAACTGGTAATTTATTTTTCGAGGTTCTACCTTATCTCTTCAATCCTTAACGTTCATCCTTCGAAGATAGCCTTGTCAACCTTCCTTCATCTTTTTTTCCCACTGTCAGTTGGATTCCTTCTTTGATAGGCTGATGATTAGTAGGCAATGTCGTCTCTTCGGAAGAAGAATTTTTCCACGCTTAGTGCAACGATTACGTGCCACCAGAAGACTTCACCGGTCAATGATTTCTAAACTCCATATGGTCAGAAATGCTGCATTGCCCATGTTTTGTGCAATGTACTGAAGGATACAGGCATTGGACATTATTTCTTGAGTTGACTACTAAATGGTAATTTATTTTTCGAAGTTCTACCTTATCTCTTCAATCCTTAACGTTCATCCTTCGAAGATCACCCTATCAACCTTCCTTCATCTTTTTTCCCACTCTCTGTACATACATGTCCCAGCCGTCTGTTTCTCCTTCCTATATTATTGGTGCCCTATACGAGTTTTCTAATTCTTCGTTTGTTTGTCTTCCCCATCCTTCTTGGAGAATTTTCCTCTCCCATCTCTCAAGTTTTTTTCTTGATACTAAGGTCGATTCCATTACTGTTCTTGCTTGTTTTCTGATTTCTGTTTGTACAACTAGCACTGTTTCCGTTCTATGTTGAGCACTTCCCATTATCACATGCTTTGTCTTTTCTTTGGTGACTGACTGAAAAAGTTGAGAGTCCTTGAAAAATGTTGGACCAGTGTGACATTTTTGTAGATCTTCCACTGAGACTCTTGCATGACTTTTAGTAGTTTTCCCAATTCTTGTAGAATTTAGGTATGGCGTACTAAATCTTCTGATTTGATGGCTCAATCTCGTGTCAGTATAATTGCACCTCCCATACCTATGCAAGCAAGTCTTTTACAGGAAGCTTCGTCCTGGTTTTTCATTGAATTTTGGCTAGCAAATTAACGATCAGTATGTGACCTTAGGCCTGATTACAGTTAGATAGGTCCAAAAGAACACCTTAAGCTTCAGCCAACAGTTTCTGCCAAAAAAGCGACTACTGGTTCATAGTACTTTTGCCGAAACTCCTGTATAATTGAATATATTTTTATAAAGCAGCTTCTTGGTATTAAGAAAGTAGAGAAATTTTCCAAGCCCGTTTTAGGTAGCAATGTACTCATAAATTCTCTCCGACACCATACTGACGTGTACATTCACATTAACTTCGAAAGATTCTTTCAAAGTATACATTCCAACTCATTAATTATTAATGACAGACAGTTAACATGAAGATAACTGTACAACTCTCTAGCAGATCCTGAAACTGACTAATTCCATTTAAAGTAAAACTTTATGCGCTTCTAACACGAACTCTACACTAATATTTATCTTTTTAACTAATCAAACTTCTAAATGCATTCGCAAAATCCTGTCGAAATAAAATAAATAACATTCCTTTGACAGTTCATGTAACTCCAACAACTTGTACATAAATACATGTGCTCAACGTCTCGGGATTTATTCGCGAAATATTCGAAAACTACATTCGAGTAGTCTCAGCGACAGGCGTGCAGATTTCGAACGTGGAGTTTATAAAACCTTCGGAAAGCTATTTTAATAACTTTTCCGAGCGGTTGGAAATTTCGTTTAGCGCTTCGCCGACCAAAATAATATTACAGCGGATGCGGCATTAATAAAGTCAGGCACTCACGTTTCCTTGGCTTGTAGACGAATAATGCTGCAACAAAAACATTGTTGGCGGGAGTTTTTATGAATCACTAGAGAGATAGAGATAGAATCGCGGAGGATGTTGGGTTGAAATGAAAATAGATAAAGCGCGATAGGTAGTTGTTCTAATAAGGATTAGATTAGAAATTGTAATTAGGCCCTCACTGCATAAACTAACAGGATTTCAGATAAATTACATCTTTAAGCAGCAAATTTACGAAAAATGTCTTCTGGCTGAACGCAAGCTAGTTAGATGTTTTGAAAATAAAACTCCTTCAAAACAACTGAGAAAACAACTAAAAATAGCTTCTCTCAAGTATTCTGCTGTTACACTAATAGGTAACATGATTGGGATGAGAGGGTGCAAAGGTTTGGCCATCTAGCCAAGTTTACTAGTTTACTAACTTCGTCATAGGATGACCAAAAATGTTGGCCACCAATAACAACTTCCACCCATCAAAATCCTCTCAACAAACTCGACTGAAGATTACCTGATTATCGCAGAGAATATGGAGCTTGTTGAAGGCAATGTAAGGAAAATAAAAGCATTGTTCCACATAAGAAAATAATCAAGTTAAAAAAATGTAAACCATTTTAGCATAAACCAGCTGATACACCTCATATTGGCAGCATCAATAGCGAGCAAATGGCAATTGTATGGCAGCTATTATATTTTTAGGAACATTCACCAGTGGAACTTCCCAATTCTCCAATTGAGGTACAACTGAGAGGCTTCAGTTGACCACTCACTATTGCATTAATCGCCATGACTTTATTTTCTCTGTAAGTAGTCTGAGATTAATGACAGCAAATTTAATTCCCTAATAGTCCCTTAATAATCTAAATGTAGGAAATTTAGAACCTCCGCTCGGTCTCCATTGAGGAAAGCTGTGCACCCGCTTAGAAGAAAATTGCTCCAGAGTGAGTGTGGTAAAGATTGAAGATTTGAGTTTGCTATGGAACTATTCAGGTAAGGACGACGTCAGACGATTAGACCTTAACTAGAATGCCCACTTTGGAAAAAACACAAGCAGTGCCAAACGCATGGAGAGCTAACATTCTTGAATAGAAGCATAATGAAGAAGACTATCTCACTTTTCGTAAAAGATCAAATCCTCACCTTTAATTCAATGGCACAAGCCAAACGGTTTAGGAAGCTGCTGCCGCTGTACCCAATACAAAAGAAGTTTCAAAAGATGACCAACTATGGTCCCAGTTACAAAACAATATTCAATCCTTTGATATTGATCAATATTGAAGAATAATCTTTTAATCCTAGGATGCACGCCTAAAAATTCACACAGAGATGCAATAGGTTAACTATGGTTGTTTACAAAATTGCAAATACGACAGAAGGCCATGGATATTACCTTGATGTTAGGTCTAAAGAAAAATTCCAATATTGATGGCCAACAAAAAAAACTTTTTGGAAGAAGACAGAATAATCTTCGGCATCCCATATTGAAGACGGAAGAGTATCAATGAATGTTGTTCAGAGGAAGAAAGTCATTACCAAAGGATTGGTGGCACTCTGGTGTGATTGCTCCAAATCTAAACTGTGACCAGTCACATTAGAGTGCAATTAAAGGCGTTAAAACTGCTGGGAGCTCCACTAAAATATCTGTTCTTATAACGAGTTGCCAAAACTGGAAAATGCTGGCAAATAACTTTAAAAACCCATTAGACGTTTTAACCAAAGAAAGCAAAGCTAAAAATAATCTTTACATAAATTTTACCAGCCAAGGGCGTAAATCTGTAAAATATTTATTAGATCTAATACTAACACAATCAACTTATAACCTCTAAACGTGTTAAACTAATTTCTAACTAATCTGACTGCATCCTAACCTTGAAACTAGCTTGAAACTGCTTGGAAAATCTAAAAATCCTGGCCAAACACAACAAGGTTAGTTTGGTGTTGGTGTCAGGCCATCAAGGCATATCAGGCAACGAATTAGCAAATAAGTTGGAAAAAAAACTCAACATTCACTGGACCAGAATCGGACCTGGCGATAACAAAGACAGCATACATGGTGGTACAATCGAGCAACATTGAAGACGAGACATGTACATAGCAAGCGAATGAGGAGGCAGCCATTCCACCAGTTAGCTGCACATGTTCTGAGCTCTTAATCGAGTAAAGCTTAGAACTGTGACGAGTCTATCAACTGGTCACAGCTGTCTAAGCAAATATTTACACAGCATTGGCATCTTTAATTATGGGCGTATTTGTTGACGACGCATTGAGAAGGAGGAGCCAACCTATCACGTTGTATTGGAACGACAAAGACTATCGCTAAAAATTGTGGCTAGGTCTTGCCCAAAAGATCCCAAAATGCCGGAACTGGTCAGCACCAAAATCCTAAACATCTCAATCGAGTCCCCAAACTAAATTATAAAACTAAAACGATCCAATCAAATCCAACTTCTAAATTGATTTATAATGTCAACAAAGGCATTTCATGAAACAGAATGACTACTCGCCCAAGAGATGATTACAGACTCGTATAATAATGATTTTTCTGGTAACTTGGAGTCAGAAACATCATGCGAACACATGTCAAAAAATACTTCGAATAAATACATAAATATGAAACCTATTTAAGTTAATTTTACATACATCCTAGATGTTTCTCTATCCAACCAAAAAGAATAACTTCCAATCAAACTTCATCCTACCATAACAAATGCAGACAACAGTATATTAAGCTGCTCCATGTTCGTTGAACAACGGGCGGTTTCCTCGGCTTCCACGTTGCGGTCTAGCCGGCCAATCTTGAGCCGAAAGGGGCATGTTCCTCGCAAACACACCGTGATTAACATCTGGTCGACAGCGGCCAGGCGGTGCTTTGGAATTCGTTTTGCGAGGTTGTATCTTTTGTTTACCTAAATAAACGATCAAATTCGGTAGGCCAAACTTTTACCTCGGCCGGCGTACTCTCCCGACGAATAAATTTCGAGGCTACGGTCTCGGTACAATTACCGAAAGATTTGTTGCCGCTGAAGGGTAATATTTAAATAAAAAGGTAACGTAAGAAAGATAAAATAAATAACTTTATGCAAAGTTGGTTTTCGTATAAATATATTTTAGTGTAGGGTATTTTGTTACGTGGTTAGAGTTTATTTTTTTTTGTCTAAGATGGCGTTTTCACGAAGAAAGATTGAAGTGAAATATTAAACGTGATCAGCAGCACTACATAAACAGTAATCCAGCAGTTATACAACAAATGGAAAATGCACTTTAAATGCGAATATCTCGAGAACTATGTGAGATAATTTTTCTCAGCAGAAAATCACAAGCGTTGGGGGTGGAATAAAAGCAGCTTGATGAAAGGATTATTTAAAAAATAAAATTACTCTATAGCTCTTTTAGTTCCCGAGTTATTCGCGTTTAAGTGTGAATTTTCATGGAAATTTCCACGTTTTTTGCCACTTCTCGCAACATTCCATTACTCACCGCAATATCCCGCAGTATATACCACAATCTTCCATCATCTCCGGGAATAGTAGAAAGTATTCCCCCGCTTTGCAAGCTTTGGAATGATAAAAGCGCCGAAAAGTGGTAAAAAACTTGGAAATTTTTAAGAAAAAACACTTCAAACTAGAATATCTCGGGAACTAAAAGAGCTAGAGGCTTAATTCTTCACTCCCCGCAACATCCCGCAGTATATACTACAATCTTCCATCATTTCCGGGAATATTAGAAAATATTGGGCCGCTTTCTTGCTTTGGAATGATAAAAAAAGTGGCAAAAAGCTTGGAAATTTTTAAGAGAATAGACTTCAAACTAGAACATATCGAGAACTAAAAGAGCTAGCGACTTAATTCTTCTTTTAAAATGATCCTTTCACCAAGCCACTACCATTCCATGCGTAGCGGTTGCTATTTGTCTCTTAACGGTTGCGAAAAATTGCTGAAAATTGCAAAAAACATGGAAATTTCCTTGAAAATACCCTTTAAACGCGATTATCTCGGGAACTAGAAAAGTTAGAGAGTTAATTCTGTTTTTTTAATGATCCTCTCATGAAGCCACTACCATTCTATACCTAGCGGTTAAAATTTGGCGCCTAGCAGTTGTGAAAAGTGGCTGAAAATGGTAAAAAACATGGAAGTTTCCATGAAAATACCCTTTAAACGCGATTATCTCGGGAACTAGAAGAGTTAGAGAGTTAATTCTTCTTTTAAAAGGATCCTCTCATGAAGTCACTACCATTCTATACCTAGCGGTTGAAATTTGGCGCCTAGCAGTTGCGAAAAGTGGCTGAAAATTGCAAAAAAAACATGGAAATTTCCTTGAAAATACGCTTTAAACGCGATTATCTCGGGAACTAGAAGAGCAAGAGAGTTAATTCTTCTTTTAAAGTAATCCTCTCATGAAGCCACTACCATTCTATACCTAGCGGTTAAAATTTGGCGCCTGGCAGTTGCGAAAAATGGCTGAAAATTGAAAAAAACATGGAAATACGCTTTAAACGCGATTATCTCGGGAACTAGAAGAGGTAGAGAGTTATTTTTTGGGGAAAGTGGTGGCCACCTCCGTTAAAGAACAAGAAAAAAGTCAAGTGAATAACATTGACAGGTAAACATGTGTTATTGAAAAAAGTATTTGCATTTCAACCAAGGGTGGGAACTCTCAATTTGGCGACAAATACCATTGTTGCGCACCCTTTTATCTTGACCAGTAATTAAACGAGAACAGTCGGTAAGTAGTCATTTCAAACCATTGTTATTTGTTGACAATTACTAGTTCTTGTGTAAGTAAAATAATATTCCTTAGCTTCTGATCTTTTGTATGATAAACAAACAACAGTTAACAGGGGAGAAAGTGTCTGCTGAGGTTGTCAGTATGTGAACGTACCTAAAGAAGTGTTCTAGCTTGGATAAATATTGTTCTAATACAAATTATTGTAGACATAGATTTCCTGTGAATAATGCAGCGATTTTAAATATTTCGTTGGACAGAATAGGTAATACTATGTTGCGAACGTAAGATAAAACAAAATTGTCCAAAACCTGTTTGGTATGTCTGCTAATATGTATGCAAGATAAGATAGGTATTGAAATAAGTAATTGGTAATGTAACTGGACACGTTTCGTTATTGTGATGGTATATATGTAAATACAACATTAACAAATTTGAAAGTTTTGGCGCGTTATATTTAGTTCCGGTCAAGCTATGAGAGGCGCTGTTAGACATTTTATCCCCTCCCTTTCAGTTACCATTCTAGTAAGTTGTTCTATGATCTATTATTTCAACATTAGCAGATACGTAGATAACACATGTTTATTGATACTCGGATTAAGCTGATACATATTTGTCTTTTGGAAATTTTGTTTTAGCGTTTTATTTAAGAAATTTACTATACTGGAAAGTGTCATTATTTGGCGCGCAATTTGAAAATTTTTGAAAAAATTTAAAAAAACGCAACTTGATTAAAAAGTGTGAACAGACATTATCAGCTTATTTATCGGTATTTACTTTCGAAAACTATACATATGATAAAGAGATGACATAAATATGTATTTCCAGCTACAAACGTTTATTTATTTCAAGGAAACAATTCTACATCCATTATTTAGTTCAAAGGGACATATTCGGAGGATGATTTATTCTGATTAAGCAGCTTCCGTTGTGAGATATATGATGTACATATTTCAATTCATCAACTCTCATTAAATAAACGACAAAGCAAGAATTTAATTTTTAAAACCTGCAACGTAGTAGAGCTAAAGCATGCATTAATATTGTAGTTATTATAGTATAAAATTTTATAAAAGGACAACAATAACAGCACGGCTACCTTATTATGTTACGTTTCAGAATTTAATATAACTTTATACACGAAGCAATGCAGGGCAAGTTGAAGGAACGGCTAGAATTTACTCATCTAGAAACGTATTATTGCATTTCCTCCAAATAGTTCTGTATCGGCACAAAGAATTGAAGTGACAATTTCTTAAAACGTTTAATTATATCCTTTCAGGTATGGTTCTACAATGTAGATAGTCCTTATTTTTATTTTAATTAGTAAAGAAAACTTCTAAAGCTCATTCAGTGATTCGGTGACATTTATCTTAATTATTACAAAATAATCGTATATTCTCTTTATTTTTTAAATCTGGCGTTGTTCTCTTACCCAGCTGCGTTAAGCTGCTCTTAATGGGAGCAGAGTTTCAATTAAATTTTTTAACGATTATAGTCGAATACCACCCTGCTCGATTTAATAGTATTAAAGCTTTGTAACTTTGGCAATATGTAACACGAAAGAAAAAAAATAATGTGTTTGGCGATTCCGTTGCTGTGTACACTCCCGTACAAGTCTAAGCATCGACAAAATGAGATGATCGATATCTGCTTGTGGCATCTCGTTCCAAGCAACGTGAACTTAGTTGATTAACTGCGCCAAAGTTTGTGAAGGATGGTGGAAAGTGAACAGTCTCCACCCCATGATATCCCACACATCTTCGATGGAGTTTAAATCCCTAGAACGCGGTGGGCACGGCAAAATATTAACGCCTGTTTCTTGGAGAAAGTCCATAGTTTGACAAGCAATATTGGTACGTGCATTGTTTTGCTGAAAAAGGATGTATGGACGGCCATCTAGATAAGGTGGTAAAGTGGTTTGTAGGACATCATCAACCAACATTGGACGTCAAAAACGCTTTCAACAGTGCGTCCTGGCAGCTCATACTGGAGCAGTTAAAAAAGAGGGGGATAGAAGAATGCCTAATAAGCGTCCTATCTGTCCGAACGGAAAATCGAACTTGAAGAAGGTCTTAAAAATAAGTAGCGGCGTCCCACAAGGATCAGTGCTGGGCCCAACGCTTTGAAACGTGCTGTACGACGACCTATTTAAAGAGCAGTTACTTCGCGGACTACGTAGTCGTGACCGTAGTAGCGAAAGAAGAGCGGACTCTAATGAATATCGCAAACACCGCTCTGAAGAGAGTTGCAAGATGGCTGGAAGAGAAGCGATTATATCTGGCGCCAAAAGAAAGATTGCGCCTATATTCTTCGAAATCCAGAACACGACAATTACACCTGGTAAAGCGGTGAAGTGCTTGGGGGTTTAGCTCGACGCCAAGCGAAGCTTCATATTCATAGCACATCAACAGGACCACCGAGAAGGCTGAAAAGCCATCAAAAGCCATCCAAGAGGAGAATTCTGGCCAGCGTAGTGCATTCCCAGCTATTGTATGCGGCCCCCGTCTGGCACAGGGTAACCAGCAACACAAAACTTCCCAGAAATATGGACAGAATTCAGGCTGGCGAGCATAAGGATATGCAGCGCATATAGGACCATATCCACAGAAGGAGTTGGCATCATAGCAGGACTGCTCCCCATAGAACTACTAATCTAAAAAAGAAAAAGACGGTACGAGGGCGAACTAAAAGAGATCGTCAGGGCTGCATGCGCGAAGAAGTGGCAAGATAAGTGGGACACCGGTTCCAATGGGAAGATGGACGTGGCGACACGGCTGCTTCCGAGCATATCAATACCGGATGCAGCGAGCGGGAAACCGATTACGTGGAGCATACACTTTTCACATGCACCAGATGGCAAGAGGATAGAAACGTTTACAAGGCAACGACAGGTTTCGTATTCAACTTGGGAAACATGAGGCAGGGACTAACAACATCGAAGGAGGCATGGTCAAGTATGTAAGAATGCGTAAAACGCATCATAGAGACCAAAGAGAGAGAAGAAAGACAACTATCAAGTTAGCTACGACGGCTCCCTGACATCGAAGTAATGCGAAAGCGGTTTCCGATGCACTGAGCGAGGCGCGAAGGGGGAGAGGTTATAAGGACATCATCAACATAACGCGCAGCTGTCATAGTGGTTCGAATAAAGAGAAGCGGTGATCGGCTACCATAAGCAATAGCCCCTCAAACCATTACTCCAACAGTTCTGTGTATATGCCTCTCAACAGAAAATCCGATATCGCGTCGCTCTTCACGGCAGCATCGTAGCCTTCCACGCTCATTGTGCATACCTAGACAGAATCGCAGTTCGTTGTTGAGGACGACATTATGGCATTCTGTTTCCCAATATTGTCGTTCTCTGCACCAGTTCAAGCGTTGACGACAGTGGTATGCAGTCAAAAGAAGCACTAATCGAAAAAAGTCCACTCTCGAATGCAGCAACAATCTCGTAGAGCTAGTTGTCTGAACCGCCTATTTTGACGCTCTGTGGTACGCCTCGGTTGACCAGTTGGTCTGTTGTTGGTCGTGTTCCTCTACCTTCTTCTGTCCATACACGACACACGCGGATTACCGTCATTGCAGTACAATTTGCACGACGACCAATATTGCAAGTTTCTTTAAAGCCTCTATAACATTGTTAAGCGTATTGGTCAATAACATTCATTATTTTTGCATGAAAAACGGTTGGCCTCCTCTTTAGATCCTTGGAAATCTGACATTCTGTTTGTTGGTTTTGGATTACCACTTCAAAGAGTCTTCTAATTAAGCCAAGTATCAAGTTCTAGCTGATGGCGTATGTTAGATCTTCAGCAGTGCGGTTAGACTGCAGCACACCACTGCACTGGAGGCCTACGAAAGCAAGCCGCTGTACCTTTTGCAGTAAGACTTATTTTGTTTTCCGATAGTTGTTGGCCACCATACCACTAAGGTGTATGTGAATAGTGGGTTTGATGAACCAGACATTCTGGACAAATCAGAAATTTAGGTAAAACTTGTACTTACCTATGTACATACATTACAAAACAGATTGGCTGAATATCACCAGAAGTAAGAATAGCTAAATACATCATCATTGTGGTAATACTTCAGAAATTACTTGATGTGCGATCTTCCACATCTACACCACATTTTATTAAATAAACCTAACAAGTGTAATAAATTTCAGTCAATAAATACCGTATCAATTACGTTTCGCCTTCGCCGGCTAAAATTCCTGCTCTGCCCTCTAACATAGTTCAGACCATCATTAAATACAAATAAAGTTCTCCTGTCTGATCGATCAGGAGGATACGAGATGAAATAAGATATGCAAGCAGCCGTGCCGGCAAACCGAGACGATCTATGTATATGTAGAAGGGAAGAGCTACAACGTACAGCAGCCGTGGATGTCGTAGCTAACCCTCTTCGCTTCGTCGGTTATATATCTATATCTATACATGTACAACAGCAGGAGCGGTACAGAAAAGGATGTTTAGATCCGGTTACCCACCGAATCGAATGGATGGTTGTGGATGATGGGAAACGAAGTCGGCTGTGCTACGCGATCGGTATTGGGGCTTGGCCTGGAATTGAAAAGTAATGACCTGTTATTAGATTGTACTTATTGGCCCCGTTCGGCTGCGCGGGATGAGAGAAATTGATGAGATAGAATTTGCGTGTAGCTTGGCTATTACAAAGGATAACTGCGCTGTATTATTTATAATATGGCGTTTGACGGTTTCCTTTTTGACATATACATACATATACATTACGCTGTTTAAATTGCTGTCTAGTAAAAACAGACTTAAGTTTAAACTAATTTTGAAAGTCTTAAATCTCTCAGGTGGGAAGGCTCGTATTACGACTCAATCTTACCAGCAAACACACAACAATTATTAGAACAATCTTTCTATCTGGCCCTTATGTGACGTTCATTAAGTAACCTTAATTCTTCGATACCGGGAATGTTGTGTGTCTCGGGAATTCAAGTAGTGGGTTTCCTCGGATCTGGAATCGGTTGGATGGATCTTTGTCGTTACTGGCGCCTGGATATCTTGGAATTTTCTGGATAAGGATCTTCTTCTCGAAAATCAGGAATTCTGGATAGTATCAATCGGTAAATGTAGATTTATGATGTTAATTAAACCAACTTGACGTCTGATTTTTTTCAGGTTATGTTACCACTATTATTTTTCAAGGTTAAATTTTTATTTTACTTTTTTTATACAAATCGGAGAAAATTCGAACGTGGTGACTGCTTCGACGTTTGGGACGAGAATGGTTCTTTTTTGTTGCAATATCGTTCAACTTTTAATTTGAGATTTTTTCTGGAAACTGATGCTGGGATTGTGTTCTTGACGTTGTTATCTTCAATTCTGGACCTAACATTCCTTGGGGAGATTGCTTTTCTCAATTTTAGACTTTATGTGAACTGAATGTGTTTGCGTCGAATGAAATTTGTGAAGAACCTCATTTTTTGTACACGATTTGTACGATAATAAAGAGTACAATTATGCTTAATTATTACTGATTTACAGTACTGATCCTTCTTTTACAAATCGGCACCAGACCGGTAACTAAGGTTGCACATTAATCCGGAAAATTATATCATTATTTAGTACACAAAGCTATAGATCTGCCCCACTCTCTCATATTCTGAGCCAGCAGAGCTAGGTGGCGCTACTGACGTGACTGTTTGCGCATGCGCAAAATTTGTAATTTCTCTTTAAAAAAAAAGATAACATATTTTATGTATGTAACATTTTTGTTGTTTATAAGTTTCCTTAACTACCCAATAAATATGTCAAGTTAATGTATTTGTCATAGTATTTGTACCATTTGTACTAGCAAGTACTAGTAAAAAGAAAATAACCCGTTATTAGCTAAAAAAGGCTGCAAAAAGTTGCCAAAAAGTCAATCAAGTAAGACAGAAATGGGATGCAAATCCTGAAATAGAAATATCTGTGGATTATGGCGAAAACACAAAAGGATATAGAACGTTAAAGGAAATCAACACTTAGAGAGCTTGATGATTGCCCGGAACACAAAGTAATTTGTAGAAGTAAATGGGTATTAACCATAAAGAAAAATTTAGAAGGAATAAATCAATATAAAGTTCGTTTAGTAACAAGAGGTTTTGAACAGATTGATGCAGATTTTGACATATACGCACCTGCAGCAAGATTAAACACATTTAGAATTTTTTAGTATGCATGCATCATAAACCAATCAAAACACACCCATAAGCGTGCATAATCGGGCGTTTATCGCACGGCGTGCTATAAAAGTTGCTTGGTAACAGCCAATCCCAAGTGTTTAATAGTCCAGTGAAATGTCAGGAAATGTCAAATGGCATATAGGTACATGTCACTCGATAATATGTATTGGAATTATTGATTATTGATTTGAATTATTATTTGGACTTTGCAGGTATTAAACTTAATTCAGCTTCAGCAGCTAGTTTTTGAATTTCTGTCGACATTATTAATACAACAATGATGTTTAATAATTAAGTGAAATGTCAAATGACATAATATAGAGACACATCTCACTCGATAAAATGTATTGAAATTATTGATTTGATTTCTTCTAGTTAAAATTATTGTTGGATTTGTACTAAAAAGTATCGTATGACACAGTGCATAATTAGCTTTTAAAGCACTCGTAAAGTTAAAGCCACTCCGCTTCGCGTCGCTTTAAACTCGTTACTCGTGCTTTAAAAGCTCGATTATGCACTAGTGTCATAATATGTATACTATTTATGGCAATAGCGAACAAAATGAAATTACCCGTCATCAGTTCGACGTAACTGGAGCTTTTTGTCTGGAGACAGACACAAGAAGAAGTTGCCGGACGATAAATTCTGTAAGTGAAATCGTTAAATTTATGGAGTAATTTATTATTTTTGATTCAAAAAGAGTTTGATATATTTGAGTTTTTATTGTGGTTCTTAATCCTATATAAAATTATATTTCTGTAATTGTGCGTTTATAGGTCTATCATTAAAATGTTACAATATTCCAATTATTGTTTTATTCACAGATTACTCTTGCTAGTATTGGGGTACTATTTTATGTAATATAAAAGTTAAAACATTCCAATTGATTTTATTACAGCAGACAGAAGGCAAAATCTAGTATTTTAATAAGATCAATTGATATGTAATAAATATATGTACGAACTATGTATTTCAAATTACACAATTTTCTCGCCATGTAGCGATCGTCCTGCCATCTACGCATGCCGTTCAAAAATGAGAGAAAGAACGAAAATATTACTTGTCCTTCTCAAAAATATCGGATTAATTTTTATCGCTTAGTTACCGGTAATCGGCAAACAGATTTAAACGTCAACATTTGACAGATGTATCGATTTCAAATTCACTTTACGTTTAATTCAAGAGTTTGTTTGGAGGAAAATCTGATAATTAGTAATGGTACTTGCTTCAACTTTATTTAAATAGAAGATGTAACAAATTTGGAACAAAAATAAAGAAAAATTGTAATCTCTTTACGATAATCCGTATCATTTATTATTTTTAAGTATTAACGATGTATTTTAGTTATTAAGATCATTTCGGTTACTCTTTCGTATATTATATGCCTATAGCAATAATTTTGCTGAAGCTTCAATCATGGTTTAGTTTTTCTTCGAATTTCTTTTTGAACAATAATATTTGGCTCCACAGTAGTACTATACGGATGCGAGGCTTGGGTCAGAAAAGGCAAACCGATGTATGGGAGCGGAAAATGCAAAGAAGAGTTTTCGGAAGAGTACGGGAAGACGAGGAACAGAGACGCGGGACGAAGAAGGGCAAGATGACTGGATCACTCAAATCGAATAGAAGGTAATCGTTGGGCCAAAAGAGGGAAGCAAGAAGATGCATGTCTAAGGAAAAGCAGAGGCGGCCTGAGAATAAGGTAGATAAAAGCAGTAAACTGGAGATGGAAATCTGCTTATAGGTATAATAAAAGTCATCATCAGAAGGCAAAAGATTAAAATAATTAATTTATTATAACAAATTTTAAGCTTTTATTGCTTTGCTAGAAACAAAACCTTTCTACCCATCCTAAAATTACCGGTCCTCAACATTTCTCGCATGCATCCACACCTAAAACCAGTCCATAAAAACGAAAACTGCGAATAAAAGAGATAAAAAGAAACCCGGAAACAGGATATGTCTACCAATTTACGTATACATATGTATGTACATATACCAACTATACCTTAACACATATCCGCATCACTCGTAGAACGGCAAAATGGCACAATTGATATGAATATTTCATTCGATCTAGAGGCATTTATCCTTTACCGTACAACACACCGACAAACTTGAATCCGAGAATGGAGGGGGAGGACCGTTGGTGCAGACTGTGCGGGATGATGTGACAACTCGAAAAGGAGCGATAACGAAAGGGACGTTGTTGTTGCGTCGAAATGGGTGAGAACGTCAAAAAA
>ML215564.1:744-12124 GCA_004785975.1 Popillia japonica | reverse complement strand
TTTTTTTCTGTATACGGTAAGTGTAAGATATACATATGTAAATACACGTAAATGTTACATGTGCCACATATTTATAAATAAAATGTTGTTATATTAATATCTCGACGTAAGTGCGTTATAATTTGAAGAAGAACATTTTACAGTTCGGTTTTTCCTGAATTGGCTCTAAATTTACTTGTATGCGTAGCTAAAGATGCACTAAACACAGAAGAGAAACTAAACGTCTATTGAAAACCTAACCTTTAGTATATCTCATGGGATTTTTTCCAAAATATTCTCTGATATGATGAATATATAATTATAACTTGATTCGTTTAATATTTTTGATGTTCAAGAGTTTTATCCATTTATGGGATAGCATTATCACATACAAATTTATATAACATGTATAAATTTTAGTTAACATACACAATAGCATGCGTTGAGCGAGGACATAATTTCCCACCCAACGATTCATGTATGCACAAATTGCAGCTTAACTTAATTACAACTCGTTGTAATTAGTAAATAAAAGATATTATAACAAATACTTATTTATTATAGTATAAAATATAGTTATTATGTCTAACCAATATATTTTGATACAATCACATTAACATTCGTAAGTATTTAACCGAAAACACTACGAGATCATGGAACATCATATATAACAATAACTACAACACATATTTGATAATAGGTACTTAAAAATAAAAAGGATACTGGTGATCGTAACAAGATTACGAGTTTTCTTTATTTTGCCCAATTTGTTACACTTTATATTTAAATAAAGTTGAAGCGGGTACCATCCTGACTAATTACCAGATTTTTCTATTCATAAATTCTTGAATATGTGAATGTGAAATGTGTGAAACACCAGCTGTCACAGGTCGACTTTTAAATCTGTTTGCCGATTTGTGAGGAAAGGACCCGTACTGTAAATCAGTAAAAAGTAAGCATAATTATACTCTCTTTATATCATGACATGCCTATTAGAAGATCCATGTTCAAAGGAATGAGGTTTACCACGATTTTCATTTAACTCACTTAAGTCTAAATTGTAAAAAAACAATTTCTCCAAGGAATGTTCGGTCTAGAATTGAAGATAAAGACGTCTAGAACACGATCCCAGTATCAGTTTCTAGTAAAAATTTCAAATTACCTCAAATTTTGCCAAGGCATCTTCACAAGTCAGATCCTGAAAGAAGCCGATTTAATGTACCAAAATTTAGTAGTAAATATTTAAAATACGCGAAACCCGAATATCACCTTCTATAGTAGTAGGAGTATTCTCGTTCCAACCATCGAAGCAGTCACCACGTTAAAATTTTCTCCTATAAGATAAAACCTCAAACAAATTAAAGTGAACGTGACATAACCTGAAAAATAAAAGTCAATGTTTTTCTCTTCGTTAACCTACACGCATAATTACAGTGTATTACGAGCATTAATTATTAGAAAAAACAAGTACACATTACGTACCCGATTGATAAGATTCATATACCCGAATTTTCCTGACCACCGAAAAAGTCGATTGAAATTCTGACTCCGACTTCCTGCAATTACCCAGAACCCGCAGAAAACACCTGTACGCAAGTCTGACCGAATTCCGAGAAACTAGATCAACTACCTGACAACCTAGTGACCCACTTCCTAGAAAACACGCTATTCCCAATAGACAAAAGGTTAGTTTTATCCTCTGTGTCACTTATAAACGTTAGGAGAATTATTAAAAATTATTTAAAACAAAATATTAAAAATCAGGAAGGAATTCTAATTAAAATATGAATTGTTGATACATACCTATCAATTTAAAACACAAACTTATGTGAATGGACTACAATAGTGATCCTTTGCAAATTAACTTGCGTCTTCATTTATGTTTAAATTATCTTATTAAAATTTTCCATAGACCTTATCTTGCTCTAAGGGCTAGCCATCTATCACATGTTTGTGTAAAGATACATACTTCGAAAGAAACCTTATTCTTCTCTTTTTTTATGTAGAATTATCATAATTTTTCTCATAATTTAATTCAGTAAAATAAGTTTTTTTTATAATTTATTTTTTATTAAAGGAGTCTGGTAATTAACAACGATATAAGAGTTTATAAATAAAATTTATGGGAATTGTTACCGTTAATAAGTAGTTTTTTTAATGAGTTTCTATCAACAAAAGTAATGAGCAAAATCGAGTCGTACCTTCCTAGAGCGAGTTTAAGAGTCTTAAAAAAAGTGAAACAAGCCGGTAAATAATTGTTATAGGCAACATGTATACTTACACGTGTTTCTTTGTTTAGGCAGTAGAAACAGTCTAATATTATGATGAAAATCTTATCTGGATCATAAGATAATAAGATAAGTTAAAATGTCATAAAAATACATATATTAATTATATGATGAAAATCGAAGCAGGCCACTGGTCAGAGGTGCTGGTTGGAAGAACGTTGCTGCTAATAAATGTATATCTCATTTGTTCTTAATAAAGTAGTAACAAAGGCTAACTAACACACATGTTTGATGGTATTTATCAAGTTTTTACTAGAAATGTTAGTGACAGCTTGTTCCAACAGTTCTTTCACATCTGCTAATTTAGATGTTGTATTTTGTCTGGCTATATATCCTGTTGCTTGCGCCCAAATTAGTTCAATTGAACTCAATGCGCTGTGATATGGAGGAACTCTTAATACCTCTCTGTTGGTTTTCTCTATTATTTCTTCAACAGCATACATTGTGGAGTTGCTTACGTTTTCTTTAACTAACCTTAACAAATCTACTTTTACCATGTCCCCTTTGTATTTGATATTATGGTTTTCTATCCGCTCCTAAATTTCTGCCTTGCTATTGTTTGCAATTATTTATTTAATATTCGACTGTGGTAGGATACATTGCCGTGAACAATAGGAGTTATTGAAGAAAACGGAGTTTTCTTTTAAATTCGAAATGATATGTTGCAGCCACTCTTCAAATCGTTCTGCATTCATGTCTTCATGGTAATCGCCTTTTTTTGATTCGAAAAGAAGTAAACCATTTTCTACGTATCCTTCGTCTGAGCCTATATGTGTAAAAATTAACCCCTTTTCTTTGCCAAAACGGTTTTTAAATCCTGTTGATAAACTTTTCACTAATGGCTGCCTTACGATAACAACAGATATGTACAGTCACCCAAAAGAAGTTCTAGAACGATTTACATAGCGATTTTATGTAAATCGTTCTACAACTTCTTTTGGGTGACTGTACGTCCATACTATGTTTACGGTATACACAGTACATAGCCAAATTTTATACAACTAGTAAATAGGACTTCCGCTCTCTTAATATTTCTTAATTTGACGTAGTTACATACTTCCTTATCCATGTAATAATTTCATTTAAGATACTATGTATTTCGACTACTCTTATAATAACTAAAATTTTATTATGAGGACATGTCACGCAAAATAGCTTCAATTTAACTTACCAGAAGTTTAGTTCTTTTAATTACAATTTAGGAGGTGTTATTTTAAGTTTGGAAAGATCTTCATTTTCATTACCTCAAGCACTTCTAATAACTAGAGTTCTTTTAAAAAGAAAAAATAACCAATTCTTCAAATGGTATTTTTTATCTCCTCATTCACGTCCTATAAAAAGCATCATTAAAAGTTCTGCTGTCTCCTTTTCAACAAAATGGAGATGCATTCCTGTTGCCTGAGCTGTCACTTCAACATACTTTGGAACTGCTGGTCTGCTTGTGACACGCTTTAAATATACTGTAATGTTACGTTGGGTTCTAAACAAAAAATATCAACCTGTACTTATCGAGCTGTTCACTTTATCTAAAAATTTGAAAGATTTAATTTTACACTCTACATGTAAAAAAAATGGGTAGATGCAATACATACAGAGTGCACACGTTCGATCTGTTGGTAGGATATTCAGTGTGTTAGAGCAGGCATAGGATTTGCATATGTTAGATAAAGCGATACAATGAATGCATTCGTCGAAGCGAGCACTACCGATATATGTAAGTGTCCTGTGTTAACTAATGGACGTCTTCGCAGTTCTTCTTCATCTTACACTAAACGTATCAGCAGGTCGTGCGCGCGGGCCCAGTATATTATTCTATACAACATACATTTTTCTAAAAAAGAAATCTCAACTAACCTGCGTTCCCTATGATTTAGCTACTTAAATTTAACTTATCTTAATCCAGATATGTTCTAACAACTAAGCACTTCTAAATACTGTTCCTGCAGTATTTCTGTGATTGTCTCTTATGTTATATCCGGTTCTTGAGCTGAAGATATCTCCACAGAAAGGATATATATAAACAACTGGATATTCAATCCGCAAACTCCTTCTTTGATAATTTTGGAGATGAAAACGTTACTGTGAATTTTGGGAACTCACATTTCCAGAATTATTCTATTTTAAGTACTTTTACCCTTAGAATTACATATAAATTTTGTACTATGTATTTACTTTACTGCAATTATTTCAATAACAAACTTCGTAATCTTCATGGTGTTTTTCCATTATCTTTTTAAAATCCAATGAGAAAAATATCTTGTTACCAATGTCTATAATTCCTTGCACTAATAAAATTTTGATTTCCATAGAAACTGGTTTTTAATTTCCCATTTACCGGATTTAAGCACAGATCACAACCTTATATCTAATTCCACATAATTTTACATTAAATTTCGAATAGAATAAATATATTAAAATTTGTAGGGATTTACGTTTTACCCGTGATTTGTTACAGTTCGGAGATAGTATAATTTTCTAAAATAACCCCGTCCCAATTACATAATAATTAAGCCCCATAACATATGGTCAAAATAAATAACGAAATTAGCGCCATCTATACGCACGATAATTGAAACGTCAAAATTAATACAGATCGCTGTGAATTGACTTGTTTAATATGAACTAGCCATCTATGAATTTAATTAACAATTGTATAACATATCATAATAATACATATTAAAAATCGTTTCTTTGTCTCCCACCTAAAAGTTATTTACAATTCTCTTCTTAGAATGTGAATTTTCAACACAGATAACAGAAGAATTATTGTACAAGGTAAGGGGACTCGCCGATCAACCAATGGTATGTGTTATATTTATGCGTTATGACGATTTGATAACGTAATGAGCGTGCACTGTTGCTAATTGCCGTTTCAGATACAGTAACAACAATCATGAATACATCGAAAGAATTAATAGATTGTTAAACTTGCCTGATGGGCTACGACAGGACGGTCAAGACTGCAACACAAAGTATCAAATCTTTGAAAGCTAAAGTAACTTTTTGTTTAATAGAATATCTGCACATAAAGTGATCTTATTAAGTAAATATTATTTCCTATCAATTTATCTTTACATTTCTTATACTTATTTATTTTAAAGTATCAGCTCCTTTTTATTATACAGTCTATTTTCTATTAAATGTGTGACATGTTCTATTTAATATTACACTCTGTATCATTGTAGAACAAATTCAGCATGTTAATACTCGAATGGTCCTTTCCATTCATTTTTCGTTTTACAACAATGTAATTACATTTACTTGAAAATTTACGCCTGCTACGCTGGTGGTTCGCGTTCGATTCCTGACAGTATACTTTTTTTCAATCTTATAGCGCACAATATTAAGAGTTATACTTCATGCAAATTACTTATAAATAATATTTTTGGTCATGGCAATTTTATTATTATATAACTTGGAAGCAAATCTGCATTATGATGTGTATTTAGAATTTATTGATTCATAATTTTTATTTATTTATTTATTCGGGCTGCAGATAAAAAAACGGACAACAGGTAAAAAACGAACTGCCGTTATGGACCGCACGACAAGCAAGTGCGCCCGAATATTCCAAATTCAAATACACGTCATAATGCAGATTTGAATATCATTTATGAATAATTTGTATGAAATATAATTCTTAATATTGAAAACAATAAGATTGACAAAACAATGCAGTAGCAGTAGCCGAACACGAGCGACCAGCATGGCAGGCGTACCTTTTATGTGCTTGGTTGCTGAGAAACTAACATTATCGATATAAAGGCATTAATGCGCTAAACAACATTAATAATAAGTACTTGACCATTTTTTTTCTTCTGTTTCGATTTTGATTTTGACATTTCTTTATTTCGTACTGCCCTCTATAAACCTCATCTTCAGTTTGTTGTTTCTTTAATTTCTCCGTACAATTGCTTTTAAAGTAATTGCATAAGCATTTTATACGATAATGGAGCTGTAGTCTTATATTCGAAGGGTTTGTGCGGGAGTTCTAAAAATAATCTGGAAAGCTTCTACAGTTTACGTATCATAGGGGATTCCGGATTTTCACCACATTGTAGTAGTATAATGTATTATAATTATATTACATTACATATACATATATCAATTATTATAATTCAAGAAAATTTCAGGATTTGTGAATCTGCAAGCCTATGTAGATAAGCAAAGTACAAACTTTTACGAATACACAAATAAAATTAATGAACATGTGAACATGTAAATTAAAATAACAGAGGAAAATGTTTTATAAAATCATTTTTTATACACGTTACTGCATTTTACTTATTTATGCATAAATGATGGCACCGCTTGTAGTAAAATTTTAATTTAATTAAATATTGCGGATTACTTTTCCAAATTAAATAAAAGCTAAATTTAAATTTAAATAAATTAAATTATCTTACTACAAAGTGTGTGAATAAAAAGCCTCGTTACTCTAACTAACCCGCCTTGGATGTACGAGATCTCTAAGAGCTTCTATTTATCTAGATATTAGTAGTGAATGTTAGTGCTGCAGCTAGTTACTACATCGTAATCTTGTCTCTTTGCCGCCGGTGGTCTTTGCCGATGTTAGAAAAAGTTAGAAAAACTTTTTTTATTTTTGCAACATTCTCGGTACGAATTGCAATTCCAGAAGCAACTTTTGTCGTTAATGTTTCGTATTTTTACGCGAATATATCCCTTGAGTGTAATTGCTTCATAATCTATTACGCCTTGGAGAAGGATGCAAGGACGATAGAAGTGACGGATTGGAAATCGAAGTGCAGGGATAGAGAGGAGTGGAAGAAAATTATAAAGATAGCCAGGACCCACAACGGATTTTAAATAAGAAAAAAAATGACGAATCCACCTAAGGGATTTTTTGACGCTCAAGCGTCAGCCATAATCCACATGGATTGAACGGCTTGATGATAATGATGATGATAGAGATTTATTTTACTGTATTATTGTTTATCTAAGTGTTGTGCTTATGAATTTTGTACTTTCGGTATGTGTCCGCGGTTCTCAATATTACTTTCTAAAACCCACAAGGAATCTTTCACAACACTTTCAATATTATAAGTAAGGAAAGACAAAATGTGAAGTAGCTTAAATATTTAATGCACCCTTTAAATTTAGAATGTGTATAGGATGCTGAAATCAATAGAAGTTGAAGCTATACTACAGAAAGAATGATCAATTTTACCTTTTTTGCTTCTACATAGAGCATAGAGATATATGTACACTCATGGAAAGTAAAGATTGGACACTTTCAATACGTTGTTATATGGAAACTGCCCAATCTTTACTTTCCATGAGTGTACATATTTGCCATAGTAATAGCTACATAAAATATTTAAATTATTTTCATTCCCACTTTTGAAATAAATTAGAAAGTGAAAAAATACACAGTCGAAGCAAGAAATTTAGAAATTCTAGATGTTTCATGAATTTGCAGTATTTTCCAGATATTTGTTCCGCCTTTAGGTTACTAAAAAACTCTACTGGATTAAAAATCAATTTATTCCAGAACCTATACACAATGAATTAGGTTGGCGTTATAATACTTCATAAGTGGAAGAAATTAACATTAAATTCGTGTTATTGCTCGGTTGTTTTTCGGTTTATATCTGATTTTTTAAATTCAGATTTGATTTTGTCATGTAAGTGATGTATGGGACTGTATGATATGCATACATATCTTACCATTTAATTTAGTACCTGTGTTGTATGGTTTATGTATTTGTTTTTTTTTATTAACTTTTATAAAATTCTTTTGGACGACTATTTTTGTCTAACATTGATTTCACTTAAACTTTAACTGCTTAAACTCAGGATGTGCCAATTTAATGGCCTGGTCAACTAAATTATTAATTACGCTGTTTTTTAAATTTACCGGCGTGTTTGAAAGGTGTCTATTACTTCTATTGTCTTCTATATACCATTTTTTATGCTAGTGTTATTATCTTAACATTTAAAAATGTATAGAATTTTGATTCCTTTTTCAAATGTAAAATTTTAAAATGTAAATTTTAAAATCATGATAGGAATGAAATGTGTGTATAACATGATCAATTTTACCTACCGGTATGCAACATATGTAATCATCTTCATACCGCTTGTAAATGAATTTTAAGTAAGAGTCCTTAAAATAAATGGTTTTTGTTGGAAATATTAGAGCAAGAACGTTGATAAACAGCTGAATATTTCAAGAGTTCGTCCCAGTGGATGCTTGCGAAGTCTTTCATCCAACGTAAACACACCATCCTCTAAAAGAAATGCACTTCCTTCTAGTATTCTTTGAGCATTACTTGCTGACGATAGATGTACGACAGCAGCGAATATAAAGTAAGAACTACGTGGGATAGAAACGACGAAATATGCGGAGGTATCCTCGAGAAATCTCTAATGCAGTCGCGATGTGTTTGTGCCTTTCATATTTCGTGCGCTTTGTATTGTTACATGTGGCGCCACCTGTACGAGGGTAAATAAAGCGCGATAATTCAAATAATTAATACATACAGACATATGTGTAGATATTAGACATGCGTATTTTTTATGAGCAAGATCAAGATGTAATACGGGGTGTAAAAGGATATAGTTGTAAAACATGTTATATATTTTTATTTAGTGAGTTAAATAAAAGGCAATAAAGGTATTCAAGGCGTATATTCTCAACACGATGCATATTTCATAAATACTACCCATGGGAATGCAGGACATCGATTTTAAGGACTTCTCTGCATTGCATTCCATGGTTCCATCTCAGGAGAGGTTTTTTTTTGAAATACATAACTACAAATATATATAACTGCTCTCTTAAATTGGAGGTACTTCAAATCCATTTGTCGTTGAAATACTAGATATTCCAGTCATATACAGGGTCCTGCAGCTGAACTCCGGTCTTTGATTGCTCATTTGCTATTCAAGTGAAACGTTTTTCTGAAACACACGATGAAACTAGATATTAAGGAGTATATCTTAAAATTATTTTGGCTTATACAGGGTGTTCGGAAAACAATCGGCATAATCACATAAATTTTTTTTATAAATAGAACGTTGTGTATATTTTTGCCTTTTTGGATGTCACTGACTGGATGTCTATACGTACTTATTTTATTTTTTTATTTGATGCGCTCGTTTAGTGGAAATTAATATTTTTGTTAAAAAATCGATATTTATATAGCCCCATTAAAAAAATCAGTACTGCCACAAATGTGATGTTTACGATGTTATAATTGGGAATTCTTTTAGCAAGCCACAGATGATACTTTGGGCAAAATTTCAATTCTTTTATTCAATTTCAATTTTTTTAGATTTTTTTTAAATTGGACACCCTGTATGTTTTTGCATAAGCGGGTGCGGATCCTAATTATAAACAATTTTTCATAATATGTTTCTTTGACTATCTGTAGTCGTTCTTTATAAAAACGCAAAAATGTCTACGAATTGCATTATTGAAATACATACGTAGATATCAAATGTGCTAGGATTGCATAAATGTGAAAATATGAATACTACCAAGTATAATATAATATTTTATTATATACTAACAAAAAGTTGGATTACTATAGTGGTACGTAAATGAATAGAATATAATAGTGTTTCAGGCTGTGAATTTATATTGTAAAAGTTTATTTCACAGTATAAATAATTCTAAAGAAGAACTTGTAGATATCTTTGAATTGCGTGAAAGCGAAAAAAAAAATGCTTTCTTGCAAACAGATTTATGCTCAAAAATATCCTGACAAAAAACATCCAGATAAAAGATGTTTTAAGATGTTGTTGAAAAGGTTCATAGGAACGGGAAGTGTGAAGTATAAAACAGCAAATAGATCAAAACTTGTAAGAACTGAGAGCAATGAATTATCGTTATTTTTTGATGGTAACAGAAAATCCCACTTTCAGCCAAAAGGAAATTAGTGAAGAAACAGAAAGCAATGGGACTTCCGCTCAAGGAATTTGGTAAAAGAATCACTTTCTTGGATAGTAGGAAATTCCTTCGGCCATCGCTTGCGTCTTTGTTTGGATGAATGGAATGTATTTTAAAACTCTATTGTAGTGTGTATTTCCTTAGTTTGGTTTATGTTTTTCGTTACTTTCATTTTGTTATTAGTTACATATTTTGAGAACATAATTTGTAATAATGTAATTAACAACATTTGTCCATAATTACGATCTGCATCCGTTTATGTAAAAATATACACATTTCGTCTGAATGTCTTTTGTCAGGATAGTTTTGAGCATAAATTGAGCATAATACAAAGGTCATGAATACAAATTCTTTGTTAAAATAATTCATACCATAGACTTAAAATATAAATTCAACGCTTGTTGCCCTATTATATTCTATTCATTTACATATCACTATAGTACCCAACTTTTTATTAATATTAACATACGTGGCGGTATTTATATTTTCACATTTTATGCAATCGTAGCACATTTAACACCTACGTATGTATCTACACAATGCATTTCGTACACATTTTTAAATTTTGCTTTTTTATAAAAAACTACTATAGATAGTCATAGGAACATATTAACAAAAATTGTTGACAATTATGATCAGCATCTGCTTATGCAAAAATATACAGGCTGTCCAACTTAATGTGATAGTTTCCGAAATTGGATCATGAATTCTGAACCCCCTGTATGTCGTAGCAGCATGAATTTTTGCCTAAATTATGCATCTGTGCCTTGCTAAAAGAATTCCCAACTATTTCATTGTTAAACAGCGCATTTGTGGCGGTACTGATTTTTTTAATGGCGCTATGTAAATCTCGATTTTTTAACAAAAATATTAATTTCCGCTAAACAAGTTCATCAAATAAAAAAATAAAATAGGTACGTATAGAGAATAGTCAGTGACATCCAAAAATGCAAAAATAAACACAATTTTCTATTTAAAAAAATACATGTGATTATGCAGATTATTTTTCGAACACCCTGTATAATACAAAACAATTTTCAGACATACTCCTTAATGTCTAGTTTCCGAGTGTGTTTCACAAAATCGTGCCACTTGAATAGCAAATGAGCAATCAAAGACCGGAGTTCAGTTGCAGGACCCTGTATACAGGATGTCCAAAGTTATCGGTGCACTATTGCTATCTTAGTTATTTCTGTAG
>SMLS01044471.1:0-13420 GCA_004785975.1 Popillia japonica | reverse complement strand
AACCTCAACGCCTTGAAGATTTTACAATGAACAAACGTGTTCTCCACGTGCTAAGAACGACTATTAGTTCCGACGTAGTATAACACCCGGCCTTATATGGACAAAATTTTTGACACTTCCGTTGACAAATATATGCATACATCTCAACGTCATGTTCTACACCTTCTTTTCTTTTTTTTTACTTTATTTCCTTCTTCCCATTCTTATCTCATTTTTTATCGTCTAACACATCTATATGATATTATATAGCACATAAATAAATCTATATGTTTCTCGATATATTCGCCTAATTAAAAATTAACCCCAATCAAATCTGAATTAAAACATGTTTTAATTCGTTTAAATTTAAATTTTGCGTACTTCCCCTCTATCAGACTCTTTAGCGCCATCTGCATCTCAATAGCGGAAGTCCACGCGAATCTTTGATGTAACTCGACGAAAAATGGCGGGAATCAAGTTGGTTCGACTCCCCACTACATTCTATTTGACAGATTGTATACCAATTTGACAATCGTTCTCAATTTAAATTAATTATTCCGAAATCTGCTTTAAAATCCCTAAATAGCACGAAAGTTTAATAATAGAACAACAGTTTTCTGCATGAATGTCACCTAAACATCGCTTACTGTAACAGGTTAAGTTATTCGATTCTACACTGATTCCTGAGGATGTCTGATGCTGAGGATGACTTTATGTGTGAAGATGAAGAGGATTACGGTCTAGTAAGTTGAATCCAATAAATATTTCTAAACGAAGTTAATGTTTCCAACCCATCAGGAGTATTCTGAGGATAGCAATTCGGAGCCTGACGTCGATCTAGAGAACCAGTACTATAATAGTAAATCCTTGAAGGAGGATGAACCGAAAGGTGCTCTTGCCTCTTTCCAAAAAGTTCTGGACCTGGAGGGCGGGGAGAAAGGAGAATGGGGATTCAAAGCGCTTAAACAGATGATAAAAATTAATTTTAAACTTGTATGTCACCGCTGAGATATGATTCTCTCCTAGTAATGATAAGTGTGATTTTAGGGTAATTTTAAAGAAATGATGGATCGGTATAAACAGCTTTTAACCTACATCAAAAGTGCAGTGACACGAAATCATAGCGAGAAATCTATTAATTCGATATTAGATTACATTTCAACCTCAAAAAATGTATTTATTTCGATAATTTTGTTTAAACTTTTTAATCAATTTAATTCTTACAGATGGAATTACTCCAGGATTTCTACGAAACCACTTTGGAAGCGTTAAAGGATGCTAAAAACGATCGATTGTGGTTCAAAACTAACACGAAGTTGGGGAAATTGTACTATGACCAAGGTGACTACAACAAATTAGCTAAAATTTTGAAACAACTCCACCAGTCCTGCCAAACGGATGACGGTGAGGATGACTTGAAGAAAGGCACTCAATTACTAGAGATCTACGCATTGGAGATACAGATGTATACAGAGCAAAAAAATAACAAAAAATTGAAAGCCCTCTATGAGCAGTCCTTGCATATAAAATCGGCGATACCGCATCCTCTAATCATGGGCGTTATTAGAGGTGATTAACTCAGAATTAATCTAGGTATTAAAAATTATTTTTCCCAAAATTTTTCAGAGTGCGGCGGGAAGATGCATCTACGGGAAGGCGAGTTCGAAAAGGCCCACACCGATTTCTTCGAGGCGTTCAAGAACTACGACGAATCGGGTAGTCCGAGGCGGACGACCTGTTTGAAGTATCTAGTTTTGGCTAATATGCTGATGAAGTCCGGCATCAACCCCTTCGATTCTCAAGAGGCGAAGCCGTACAAGAACGATCCTGAAATTTTAGCGATGACCAACTTGGTGAACGCCTACCAGTTGAACGACATCAACGAATTCGAGAAGATCCTAAGACTGAACCGGGAGACAATCATGGACGATCCCTTTATACGCGAGCACATAGAAGGTATGCTTGTGAGACTTGTTCAGGAAAAAATGCAGCTTTTATTTTTATGATGATTTGCAGATCTGTTGCGGAATATCCGGACGCAAGTTCTGATCAAACTAATAAGGCCGTACACGAGAATACAAATCCCTCACATATCGCGGGAGTTGAACATCGACGAGGAGGATGTGGAGAATCTGCTGGTTTCCTGCATATTAGATAAGTTAGTATTTTTTTAAATTATCTTATATTGTATCAGTTTCATTTTCGATGAGTATTGTGTAAGAATAATTTTTGCGTCCAGCACGATACAGGGACGCATCGATGAGGTTAACCACGTTTTATTCCTGGATCGTAAGAACACTAACAATACGAGGTACGCCGCCTTGGATAGATGGACCAATCAACTGTCCACCTTGCATGTCGCCATCGCTAATAAGATGGCCTGATGGTACGGTTTCGTTAAAATCGACTCAACAACACCCGCTACTATTTTATATCGTGTTTCAATCGAATGCAATCAAATTTGTCTTTAATTACTGTGAGTTATGTAATAGGTGATTGATACATCATTATTCTTAATTTACGTATATATTTATTATAATTATTTAATAAGAGGAATGCATACATCTTTTGTAATGTATCGCCGAGAACGAGGCGAGACCTAAGACGCACGATAAAATCGCCATACACGCAACGTTCCATAAAATATAAACGTAATCCGTACGAAATCCCAATTCCTCTAACACCTGCGTACCATTCCCGTAACAAACCTCGCTGGCGTTGCGGCACTCGATCTGATTAATCTGGCCCCAATGTAGGATCGATAAAGATTCGTAAGTATAATAAAATGGGGACAGATATTTAATGTAGCCGATTAGAGTTCCCGAGGATACGTTCACCAAAATCCCAGCAGCCAGCATCGTTAGCAACTCGAAAGGTGCCACGAATAAATCCATGTATTCTAAGTTAGTGAAAAACGCCGAGATACACAGTCCTGAAAGTATACGTTTATTAAACGTATATTATACCAAAAAATAATAAAATTACCTAACATAGATCCGCAACAACAGGCACAAACGATAATCGCGTATATTCGGAGAAATGTTGTAAATCCGGTTAGGAATCCCACCAAACAGAAGTTAATTGATAGGAATATTAAAGGTTGAATTATATTTCTTGGCATCTCCACCCCCAAACAAAAAAAAAAATATCCGCTCAGATTATTTCGGATTCGTAAAAATTATACCTACCACGGTTATCGTTTTAGAAATAAAATACGCCCAAGTTGAATATAGGGGTTTCTCCCTCATTATCACGCAATATTCCGACGAGAACGTATTGACTACGTTGTACGTGTGGGTGAAGATTAATTCTGATGTAAAGAAATACAGTATTCCTTTGATATTTTGGACTGAATGCTCATCATCGCTTTCCACCGCTGAGTAAAAGGAAGCTAAGAGGAATGCAGTCATCTAAAAGATTAGAATCATAAGTATCATCCTCATCTAGATCTTCCATTTACCGTGAGTAGAAGGATCTGAAACATATGATACCCCACATCCCGCTTTGTATCTAGATAGGCTCTCCAAACTAACCAGTAGATGCTCTCCCAAACAGGCGTTTCCCTCCGCTTACCAATCTGGATTCTCTCCATTTTAATCGATCCCAAATCGACATCCTCAATCATAGGTCGTGGAATTCGATTCCTCGAAATAGATTTTATATAAAATTCGGCCGGATTATAATTGCGGGGGCACCGCAAATTTATACTAAATAAAAAAAACAGGATTCAATATAAAATTTTCGGAAAAGATCGGAAGGTGAAGGAACCTTTCAAAGTAACCGGCTGCAGCTTCTCTAGGGCCTTGATAAGCGATTTCCCCGTTAGACAATAATATTATGTGAGTGAAATATTCGAAAATTTGCGACGATGGCTGGTGGATCGTTAGGATAACTAACTTCTGAGCTAACGCTCGATCTCTCAGCTTTCGAATTATCGTGATTGCGTTGCAGCTATCCAGGCCGGATGTGGGTTCGTCGCAGAATAGTATTAAAGGATCGTTGAGTAGCTGGAATTGTTGCGTATATTTTGTGGTAAGTTAGGTAGAAGGTTGATACATACCTCGGCGGCTAGAGATACGCGTTTCCTCTCGCCGCCTGATAAGTTTTTAATAAATGTGCTCCTACAATCGTCTAAATTCAAATCGAATAGGATATTTTCGATTAGGGATTCCCGCTCGATTGAGGTTTTATTAACTTTGAAAGCTGACTGAAATTAAATTGATTTAAATTTTCAAATGTAAGCGGATTTAGTAACGGCACACCATGAATCTCATGTGCTCTAAAACTGTTAAAGATTCTGTAATGATATCCTTTTGGTGGACATAATTCGAGATTTGGTGTATATCGTTGTCCTCTAAGATCGTATCGTTTAATGAGATTGTACCTTCCTTTTCTGCGAAACGATATTTTTAAAAAAGATACACGACAAATGCGTGTAATGATACCTGTGTTTTTACCGGCTAATGTAGCTAATAAAGTTGTTTTACCAACACCACTGAAATAAAATTAATAAATTGAAATAGACAATTGTCTTATTTAATATACCTTGCGCCCATCACAGCGACTAACGATCCCGAGACGAGTACCCCAGACACTAAAATGAAATAATAATTAAAATGGTAACAGAGCTGATATCTCCTCTGTTACCTCTATCTAAAATTAATTTCTTACGTTTGCGGCCCTGCACTTTTTCGACATACCCCGTGGACAAATTGTTCCAAGAGAAGGCAATTTTATCCCCCTGTTTAACGCAATTAATCATTATTTTAAGAAAATACTAATTTATAAACACACCATCACTACACCCGTGATCCTCGCCACTTATCTGTACGCAATGTTTTCGAAAAATAAAAAAAAACGTCTACACGCAACAGTTTTTGTTTTAATGCAAGACAAAAAAAAACCTTATCTCAAAGGTTAGTAACAACAAATAAAACGAAATATTGACAGAGGATTAGTGTTGTGCTACTTTCGTGGCCCCAATGGAAAGAATTGGTTTTTGTGTGGCTATCGATTCTAAATTTAAAAAACGAGATATTTTTCGATTATTGAATCGATTTTTGAATTTAAATATGAGGAAGTGACATCTCAACGTAAAATAGACTCGAATTAGAATGCCAGGTCTAGTAAACTTGTCCCTCTAGATAAGAGATGGCGCAATTTCGGTGAACACCCTATAATGTAGGTTTTAAATCACACAATAGTGCGACCCCTACACACTAGATGGCCGCTTTCGCGCTATACGGAGAAGCGTATAGAGTCGTCATAGCGACGAATTACGCAACGCCGTTTACCGGATACGGATAGTATACGAAACAACCGAAGCGCTCCGGGGATTGGGAACTGCGAACTCCGGAGTCCGGCAGAGTGCGCTCTAGTAGATAGTTCAAACGGTAACAGCTGAAAAGATCGAGCGGCCTGCCAGCGGTTTTCCCCTTTGCTTTTTTTTTTCATTTTGTCTTTATTCGACGATGAAGCTACGTACGTGTCGGAAAACGTAGCGAGGCGACGAGAAATGTCTCGGATAGACGTGCGTTATGCGGGTGCGTTTAATTTCCACCCCACTTCCCGTCGTACGCTGCAACAAAATGGACGTTACAGTTTGAGGGAAATGGCGTTGACGATACATCTTGGGGGCACGGTGCCGTGCGCGAATCGTTGTAATATGCCCCCGCATGTACTCGCGTAACTCGTACACGTATACAAACCCGTACCCGCGAGTGCTCCAATTGGCGCTCAACGTTGCCCCTTTATATTATTTTTATACACACCTACCTATTACAACATCGGAAAAACTAGCAATAAATGAAGACTAATACCCCGCATGATCTTTCAAGGACATACATTCGCGACAAAGAAAGTTGATGTGAGTAGTAGATATGATTTCTTTTTTAAGCGATTCCGAGTCCTGGATTGCCAAGTGATTGGATCATCTTGGCGTTTCACCCTCGTAGTTTGTGTTGTTTGTGGGTCATTCCTAGATATTGATTACCGCAATAGGGGCGACTTCGAATAGCGGCCGGATATCATTTTCACCAAAATTATCTTTTAAACACGTTCATATCTTATATGTTACTTAAAAAAATCGATTTGTAATTACTGTAAATGCCATCCAAGTTCGTCACGTATGTTTTACGTTAATTACAAACCTGAAATTAACTAACAAGGACAGGTTTTGTCTGTTCGTTTCAGTTTGTCTTTTACGTGATTCATTTCCCTTAGTGGTAGCGAGTTTTAATTTTCTTTTTTTATTCCGTTGACCTTCTCAACCATAAAATACGTTGTCGCATTGCGTTTGTTACTTTAGGTCATGGATAGTAGGACGGTTACGTCTATAGTGTGAATTATTAGAATCGAGTGCAAGTTCTAGTATAGGATTCGTTTTAATTAAAATATAATCGCGTTTATTATTAAAATCGGTTTTAGCTGCCCGCCCTCGAATTTTGCCGCCAACATTTTAAATGGGGCATAGGTTATGACGATGATAAACTAATTACCAATCCCCACTTGATCTTTACATAGAATAAAATATAAGGAGGACGATAAGACAAGGCGACGCGACAATCAATTACGTCTAAAAATAAAACGTGCACGTTCGAGTTTTTCCCATCTAATTCCTCGATTTTAATCTATTTATATAAATCCTATAAAACATCAAGTTTGCATTAAACGGTGGAATAAAATTGAAAAAAAAATAAGTATTACAGTAAACGCTACATTGATTTTTGTTCATTGCGCAGTGTGTTCAAGATGCATAACATGCGCACAGTCCCTAAGACCATGACGTAACATATAATAGAAATATGGAATTGAATATTCGTGAAAGAATAACATCTAAAAACGAATGACGTCATATGCGTTGTAGTTACCTACATTATCCCATACCTGGCATTGATCGCTCGTTATAATTACACGCTTTTAATTATCCGCATTGTCGTGCTAAAAGCACTCGTACATGCCAGCTTGAATTATGTATGAGGAGGTTGTATTGAGGCAAATATGGCCTTGTTAAGGCTTAAAAAAATCAACTAATTGGGTCATCTTCTTTTATGTCAAGTTCAAAATCTACTGATGTTGGGTGGGAGACCGTCTCCTCGAGATGGCTTCGGATTTATAATATTTGTAATGTTATTTACAGGGTATCGTGGGGGCCTAGGTGCGAGGAGAAATGTTCGACACCTCTGACGCTTTGTCCGAGGATGAGCGCAGTAGCTTATTCCGTCCATTTACGCGCGAATCACTCGCAGAAATTGAGGCACGCATCGCTGAAGAACATGCTAAACAGAAGGAGCTCGAAAAGAAGAGAGCTGAAGGAGAGGTATTTGTTTCTCTCGCTCTATTTCTATTTTTTTTTAATGATGGAGATTCAGATGGAATTACATATGAGACATCATTGTTCTAATCTTTTTTGTGTACATACCTATTTACACCATTATTATATATCCTTTTCATTTACATATATAGGAATGTATGTCAATATTGTGCTTGTGATTTGCATGATTCTTGACCATCTCCGATCTGAAAGATACTAAAAGAATTCATGCACAGGGAGCGTGTTATCTGTGCGCTATGTGGCTGTTTAACTTCATCTCTTCTCTATTGTAACGGTAGATACTAAGCACATAACATATGATCATATCTAACCCACACTATAAACGGTTCACATTCTGGTTATTATACCCCGTCATCCTGACATCTCGTCTTCAGCCATCACATACGTCACCATACTTTACGGGATAATCAGCAAAGGATCTGTTCTAATTTTTTTGAGCGTTTTATAAAGTAATAGTCGGGAACGGATCCTTCCTCGTTATCCAACAAGAAATTATACATATGATATGTTGTATGTGTATTACCTACGAATGTAATTTTTTAAATATTATTTCCACCCTCCCGAGTTTTTGTTTTAAGACCCTCATAGATCTCTGTACTTGAAAAATCTCTTGCATTGTGCTATGTGTGTGCTTCTAGATGTTAAATTATAAACTTTATTCCAGACTGGTTTTGGACGGCGGAAAAAGAAAAAAGAAGTAAGAATAAAATTAATAAAACATGAGCAAACCGACACTCGCTTATTAGCTTTTTGATTAGCTGACGCTGACGATTTTGCGCACTTTTGATCACTCACGTTAGTCGTAAAATTACTTACGCTACAGCATGTAACGTAAGTTAAAAAAGAAAAAAACATCGTCAGTTGCAGTATAGTATCTCGCTTATACATTTACCGCAAGTCAAGCTTAAAACATAACACATCATTCGAATAGAGTAAGCGATTAATCCTCAATTTTTTTTCTGGATAACTTCGACAAACTTGCTTTTTTTTGCGAACTTATTCAGACGATCTATACGAATACGCTTTTTTTATACCTACACATGCTGGCTGCGAACTAGTATAGTTAAACATACGTCAGATCCATTCAAAACGAGAGTACTCTCGAAATCTCACACTGGACCGTGCAGTATCCGCCAGAATTTATCCCTTCCGCAATACAAACTTCAAAGATTTCAAAACCTAGTGACATAATTCTGACCAATACTGCACAAAGATTCTCACGTCACCATAGATCCCGAAGTCGGCAATAGCGAATAGTTTGCATGATATATTGTGCGTTTTCTTATACAATATACGGTAACCACATTTCCGGCTTATTTTTGCTTGTCTCGTTTGATTTTCTTATTTATTTTCTACCGACCGCAACAATAAACGAAACTCCCCCCTCGTACGATCCCCCTCGAATCTCCCGTCGCGGGAGGCGATTCGGGTAGCAGATTTTTTCATACGATTCTTTTCAGGTTCGGTACGATGACGAAGACGAAGATGAAGGCCCCCAACCGGATCCCATATTGGAACAGGGGTTACCTCTGCCTGTACGACTTCAGAGCAGTTTTCCACCAGAACTTTCCAGTACACCACTTGAGGACATCGATCCATTTTATAACAACCAAAGAGTAAATTTCCGTTCATATTACGATATTAAGTTTATTTATTCGAGTATCTCTGCCTCGTTCAGATCGGGGAGAGATGCTTGAAATATTGAACAAATTTCAATGCAACTTCACATATGGTGTTTCTTTTTCTTTTCTAGACTTTTGTAGTAATCAGTAAAGGCAAAGACATATTTAGATTTAGTGCAACAAATGCTCTATGGTTACTTGATCCTTTTAATCCGATTCGAAGAGTAGCGATTTATATTCTTGTACATCCTATATTTTCTCTGTTCATCATCACAACTATCCTGGTTAACTGTATTCTCATGATAATGCCTACGTCGCCGACTGTAGAATCAACTGAGTAAGTCGCTCGTGTCTGCTCTCTAATTTATCGAAAAGGTGGTACATTTTGGGCAAATTTTAGAGTGATATTTACTGGTATCTACACGTTTGAATCTGCTGTTAAAGTGATGGCCAGAGGTTTTATTCTTCAACCATTCACCTACCTTAGAGATGCATGGAATTGGCTGGACTTCGTAGTCATAGCTTTAGCGTGAGTAGTTTAGATTAGATAGAAAAAGAGGAAACTACTATATAGTCTCTTTTATACGTAGAATAAACCATTAACACATAATTAACCCGACCTAATTTTCGTTAATCATTCCCATTATCGTATCACATCTAATCACATCGTATCATCCCTTAAGATTGCGTAGGTGGGTGAATTTTGAGGGGTGATATATTTTTATCTTATTATATCCAGATAGTTTTTTCAAAAAAAAAAAAAAAAGTTGCTACAAAAACTATCTAGATAAGATATTTTTTACGGAGATTATATGGGGAGAACGGTTGTTAGAATCGTTGTCCAGGTGTAATCTTCGGTTGCTATTATTGTTTTTTATACGAAGCGAAAACTAACATAGACATCTATTCCACAGCTATGATTTTCTTATCTAAATACTAATAGTTTCTAAAAGAAAGTATTGCGTTATTTTTGCCAATTAAATACATACATAACAAGTGAGTTTATTGTAAGTGCTATGGTTGAAATGAACAGGTAGACCATAATCGTAGTTTCTTTTATCATTGTATATTTACTAGTATTATGTATACCTACTAATCAGGACATAGATATTCGGATGTTTATTTTTTCATTGAATAGTTTACAAGTTAGTTGATTAGTTAAGGTTAACATGATTTACCCGTCGTTAGAGAATCTATGTAGAATTGAATTATTACGATAGTTATTATTTCTTAAGATAGAAAAGATAATGCATTTGACATGTTTTTTGTATAGTAAATTTTTACGTATATATTTATGTACATGTGTATTATATAAACTGTGCTTTTTAGTGTTGATATGTTAGCTATGGTTATTATTCTTTTCTCTCTTAACCAGATCCCGAATATGCGCCTTATTAAATTATACGTTCCAGGTATGTTACGATGGGTATTGATCTTGGTAACCTAGCAGCATTGAGAACCTTCAGGGTACTACGAGCTCTCAAAACCGTCGCTATTGTACCAGGTAACTGAATACGTTTAAATAACGTATAATAAACGCTAAATCCTTAAATGTATCCACTCAGGTTTGAAAACCATCGTCGGAGCCGTTATAGAATCAGTAAAAAATCTACGAGATGTGATAATTTTGACAATGTTTTCGTTATCCGTTTTCGCTTTAATGGGTTTACAAATTTACATGGGGGTTTTAACGCAGAAATGCATCAAGAATTTTCCTAATGACGGATCGTGGGGTAATCGAACTGACGAGAATTGGGAGAGGTTCGTTAGTAACGAATGTAAGTCTCCTCCCACACCTTATCATTGTATCTAACGCATTATGCATTTAGCTAACTGGTACTCCGAAGAGGGGGCCGACCCGCCGTTATGCGGTAATTCTTCCGGGGCCGGGTAATAACAATTAAATCCGACCTTGAAAATTATTCTTACAAAAACGATCCTTCCAGGCAATGTAGGCCGGGTTATACTTGCTTACAAGGCTACGGCTCGAATCCGAATTACGGCTACACGAGCTTCGACACCTTCGGTTGGGCGTTCCTCTCGGCCTTCCGGTTGATGACGCAGGATTATTGGGAGAATCTATACCAATTGGTAATCCCCAATATACTATCCATACGCTATCCAACCTCGTTTAATTTTTAGGTTTTACGTTCCGCCGGGCCCTGGCATATGCTGTTCTTCATAGTTATCATATTCTTAGGCTCGTTCTATTTAGTGAACTTGATTTTAGCCATCGTAGCTATGTCGTACGATGAACTGCAGAAGAAGGCCGAGGAGGAAGAGAGGCAGGAGGAGAACGCTATAAAGGTAATCCGAGTGTTGGTCGAAACTGTCCTCGTATAGAATCTTTATTATTGTCTTAAGGCGGCTGAAGAAGCGGCGTTCGCGAAACAGAACAAACTCGACGCCCAGGCCCAGGCGAAACAGCAAGCGCAGCAGCAGGCCCAGATGGCCAGCCAGATCGCCCAGTCGCCGTCGAATTTTTCGTGTCAAAGTTACGAAAGCTTCGTGGGCCAGGAGAAAGGGCACGACGACAATAATAAAGAGAACAGAAGCATCAAATCCGAAGGAATAGAATCCGTGAGTGAGCAGAGAAGAGTTCCTAATCCCACCAACATACGGAAAGTCAGCACTGTAAGTGTCCTGACATTTGAATTAGTTAAATGTATCTCTTTCGATTAGATCAGATCAGATCGGATCAGATCAGATCTCTTGGTGAGTTTACTTCAGGAAATGAAATAATGATTTAAAAAAATAGTACGGGAGTAAAATGTAAAAAATGTAGAAAACAAATAGATAAATGCCGGGAAAATAAGCAAACGAGACGGAGCGTATCACGACACTTATAGTGTCCAGACAGCATCTGTACGATATAACCTGATTATTAATGTTTCGTTCGTTAATTTCGCATTTAAATTAGAATAGATTTTATCGTTTCTTTATCTTTTTTCACATGCCCTGTGCGCACACTATTTTTCTCACAATATTGCAATTTATATACACTTTATCGAATTGGATCTGTTCAGTTTGAACTGACGAAATCAGTCAGAGACCAGTCGTGCTAAATTTGATAGAATATATGTTAGAAATACGTACACATGCGTACTCGTACCTAATACACACGGTGTGTATTCAAGGTATGTATGTACAGGATGTTTCACCTCCACACAGGCTTCTTCCCCAAAACTCTCCTCTCTCCCCAAGCTCCGCCTCAAAATAGAACATCCTGTGCAATACATACGAGACGTGTAATCATAACATAACGTATAACACGTGACATGGCCAGGGCTATATTCGGAAGTATGGTATGGTATTATTGGTACGATACCATTCTTTGCATGAAGTGACATTTTACCAACACCTCACCCATATATAGACCATGTCCCGTGTTCAGGCGAGTCTCAGCCTGCCTGGGTCGCCCTTCAACCTCCGTCGCGGCTCACGAGGTAGCCACCAATTTACACTGCGCAACAATCGGCGCATGGTGGTACCACCTGGTGACCGTAAACCTCTGGTTCTTTCCACGTATCTCGATGCCCAGGAACATCTACCCTACGCCGATGATTCGAACGCCGTAACGCCGATGAGTGAAGAGAATGGTGCGATGGTAGTGCCGATATACAATTATTTAGGTAAGATTTTCTTGGTTTGAAGCGTATGGTATGCGATTAAATCGTCCCTATTGCGGCAGGTTCCAGACATTCTTCCTATACTTCCCATGGCTCCCGTTTGTCCTACACGTCCCACGCCGATCTTCTGGGCGGCAATGGCAAGGTCCTCACAAAAAAGGAGCTGCTAACGGGGAAAGCACCGACTGTAAATAACATTTACCAATATCCGTACAGGCAACAGAAAGGAGATTATGTAATGTTTTCGTTACGCCTAGTTTTAGAACGATTACATTAGGTCGTAATTTCAGGATGGTCCTACGATATGCGAGGAGAAGATCAAGCAGACAGACCAGTACCCGGACACTCAACAGCAACCGATCGACATGACAGGTAAGGGGTGTTATACACGAATATAATTCGGAGTATGTAATTCTAATAAATGTGGCAGATGTGATGGTAATCAACGAAATCATCGACCAAGCGGCAGGCAAACAAATGGAAAACGATCACGGAGGTAGGTTTAACCTTTAAAACGCGATCACTTTGATAATTAATCCACTGCCACTGCCACTACCATCATCACTCTATACTTGACACACCATCGCAATCTGCTTAGAGTAATCTGCATTTAGATTAGTTGTTGGTGCACAAGAATAGTTTGTTATAGCGTTACGATGGTGTTCCGTTGTGAATCTATAGATTAATCTTATCTTAACTGACAGTTGAGAGATACACGCACCTTTTATAGCACAACTGCATTGCACAAAACCTCTTTCCCCAAAAAAGAGTGTGTCAAATTCACCTTTACTAATGCTACGTACAGTTTCTGTTTATTATTTCCCAGCAAATGATGACGATGAAGAAGAACCAACGAT
>SMLS01044466.1:0-17540 GCA_004785975.1 Popillia japonica | reverse complement strand
CTTAAAATAATTTTAATTGTTGAAGTTTCTGTTATCTAAACTTAATGACTCTGTTTGCCTCATATGTATATATGTACATATATGACCTATATTACGACAATGGTCAAATTTTCATTGTTAGACCATCAGTAGATACGATACACAAAACTGATAAATGCTACACTATTTTGGCCAAAATTAAGCAGCATGCAGCCTCTTAATGTATTACTGTTTGTATTACAACTTTATAAACTCACATAAACATTTATTTCTCAAAATACCTCAACATCACCGAAAAACCAAGAAGGTCTCTATCGTTCCTATAATGATGAAATTGATTTTGCAATAGCAATCAAAAATAAACTCTATTCGGGAAATTAGATAAATTATGTAGATTGCGAATTCGTTCCAAATCTTAACCATGTAATAAAACAAGAATTCTGTTTTAGTACATTAATAATATTAATAAATAAGATTTTTTATTCATTGGCTGTTGTCTTTACTAAATGGCAATCATAATTTGCAAATTCGCTATTTACTGAAGATATCAATACAGCAACCGCTAACGCACTACCGCAATACTTTAATAAATCAGGTTTCTTACCTTTGGATACCTAAGTTTAACAACTCGAGGATATTGAGGATATGGACCATCATCTTCGTCGTCGTACATAAAGTACGTAAATTCAGGCACTTCGGTGTCATCAAAGTAGGCGAAAGCGAGTTTAGTACCATCCGGTGAGAACCATACTGCTGATCCAGAAGAAAGTACTTCCTCTGAAATCGAAAACCCAGTCAATTAAGTTTAAAATCAACCTTGAATAAAATTATTTTCCAACCTTCGTAAACCCAATCTGGAATGCCGTTATATCTAACATCAGACACACCATCTGTTGTGATTTGTACTGCATCAGCAGTGGGTTCTGACACATAGTAAATGTTGTTCTCGAAGATGTATACCAGGCTGTGCCCGTTTGGAGACCAAGAAGCATAGTGTAGATGTTCATTGTTCCCAATTTCATAATACTTACTAAAAGCAGAAGAAAATTACTCACACAATAATCATGATTGTGTTATGAGAAATATATTATGGAAAATAAATGTACTGATAGAAATAATTTCGTTTTTCTTTTAAAATTCCTGAAAATATGATCCTTCAATATTTTCCACGATTTCATTTTAAAAAATCAATACCTAAGTTTTCGAAACAGATAAGAATCACAGGGCCGAGACCGAGCCTGTGGAGCAGATGTTGTAATACCTCAAAGCTGCATTCTTTCATTACTACTATATGTATTTTTATGACCTTTTTAACTTATCTTATTATCCGGATAGTTTTTCCACATTTTAGGTCAATGATAACACTGCAATTCGAACAAAAGTCAAATTTATTCCAAAACCTTTACAATTTATGTAATCTGCATGAATTCTCGCTTTATGAAAGCGTCTTCATCGGGTACCTAAGATTCATCAACCATAGTATTGACCACACAGCGGAAGACGTTCAAGACCCAAACGAATTCTTGAGAAAACTTAACCGAAATTCTTCGAGGGGGCTCTTGTCAGCGGTAACTCGGCGCTTAATAGCGCAATTGCGCATAAATTAACTAGATCCACCAAACATCGGGCAACCATGGAATCACTAGGGTCAGTGTGATTTAATAAACAACTCTTCCATACTAATACTATTTTCTGGTTTCCGAGTTTAGCATTTCGAACGTAAAGAAAATTCAGGAAGAAGCGTTCAAGTCGCCGACACTATCGACACCCAAACAATCACCAGAATAATATTCCCAGACAGAGTGAAGCTAGACAAAGAGGTCCACTCCCAAGCGAAAGTGAGGTGCTCATCAAAATTTTGTACTTGCTAGTCTCTTTCAATAGACTAAAGAAGCAGAAAATAGAATAAGAACATTCTTATGGAGTGGTGGACCTGAACAAGACAAGAAAAAGACTGTGCTGCATTATAAATTTTAATTTGCTATTTTTTTCTAAAATAATAAAATCTTGGACTTTTAATGTTATCTAAGAATCATGTCAACAAAGCAACTTGTTTACACGTTTCATATGAATTAGATTTTCTTAAATTATGTCAAAAACTTCCACATTCCATTGAGTGGTAAAAAACTGATTTCTATCTCTTAAAAAAATGTCCCTGTAGAATATTCTTGGGACTATATACCCAAAGAGATTGTAACAAACAATAAGTAATCTACATAAAAATAGAACCTATTTATCCATCCCTACATTTTATCAATAAATTCCATAAAATATTACGGTGTAACATACTTTTATCCAAAGTTTTCTAAACAGATGTCATGTCCTTTTTATGAATCATCACCCTAAAGAACAGTAATTTTCTTGCTAATCTGTTTACCTGTTCAAATGACATTTATACAACCACATACCTATATAAAAAACATTACACATTACAATTACATTAGTTTAGGAAGTCGTAACAAATTAAAACATGTTTGTTCTTTCTAGTATTCATCAACCTAAAGAAAAGTTCACTAATTCCTAGCCTGTTTTACTACCTAAATGATATTTATACTACCACATATGTACCCAAAAGAAACCTAATTATATTAATTTAGGAAGTTGTAACACATTGACACATTTTTTTCCTTTCATCGACCGAAAGAGCAGTTTTATTCTTCCTTGTCTGTTTTACTACCCAAAGGCTACTTATACAACCACTTACGTAGAAAGGAAAAGCAAATTACATTATTTTAGCAAGTTGTTACACATTAATACACATTTTTGTTCTTTGTAAGAGTCATCAGTCTAGTTTCTTGTACTATTCAAATAATATTTATACAACCACTTGTGTAGAAAAAAAAAAACAAATTACAATAGTTTAGGAAGTCGTAACACATTAATAAATTTTTGTCCTATCCATAGTTCATCAACCTAAAAAAAGTGTTCTTTTCTGACTAGTCTGTTTCACTACCCAAATGATATTTATACAAACGCATACGTAGAAAACAAATTACATTAGCTTAGGAAGTCGTAACACATTAGCACATTTTTGTCGTTTTTTGCAAACATTTTTTCCAGATTACAAACAATTAAAGAAAGAATTTGTAGATAGCTATGCCGTATTTATTTACACAATGTCAATAACCTTTACTAAATAATGCTAAAAATAGAAAAAAAGCACTATGAAGACAACAATACATATTTTAACAGGTATAAAAACAAACACTTCTATGAATTAACATAAAAATATGTACGTGTTTTCTTGGTATTCATTAAATGCAAATTAAACAAAAAAAAATGTTAATAAAGACAAAATTTTTATCAAATTAGTTAAAATTAAAGTAAAAAAATCATGTTGGGCAAAATGTGCAGCAATTTGTAATTTTGATCATGTTTCTAAGTGGATAATAATACAATGTTATTATTATTTATTTCCAATCTTATCTTTGCAATTTTACAGATGTTATAAATGTTATCGCAGTTATTAAATCAAATAAAATGAACTCCACTATTATCTCCTTTTAATCCATTACGATTTCACAGACAATTAAAAGATTTATAATGAGCAAAACGTGCTCGTAATTTTACATACATATGGGTGTAATTTCAAAAGCAATACAATGTTATTTTTATTTATTTCCAATTGCCTCTTTACAATTTTATAACTGTCATAAATGTTTTCAGAGTTGTATTACATTATAGTTAGTATTTTAATTTACCATAGTTAATAAATATCGAGTGTTACTTGTTGTAAATATTAGATTATTTAGCAATCACAGTTGTTAAATCTGAACATATTATGACTTTTATAATTATGAAACAGAAGTCAAAAATATATTTTACAGTTAATTAATTGGCAGGCATCTCAACTATTTTAACTATTAGAACCATTCTATCTGGAATCTTAAATTGGGTGTAAACACAGTTTGAAACACTACAATATCGTGTGATTACACCTTCACTTTGATCTTTATTAGAGCATTGACTGAACTTCAACAACTTTTTCTCTTCTGGCTATTGTATTACATCCATATATTCTTTTCATTCTTCTTTTAACTAATTTGTCTTTTGATAAGTGATCAGTACCGTTTATTTTAGAAGTCAAATGCCTAGGAATAACACTAGACAAAAAACTTTTGTAAAACAAGTATTAACCATAAATAAGGCGACAAGAGTCTTAATCGTAATCTAATTCCAAGAAATGGGAACTTACAGCGTCTTCCAAACAGAGAATGCTATTGCAAGATACACTTAACTGAATCTTGACAGGAACTATCGGAAGCAAAGCATTGCAATTTTCTCCCACAATTAAGCAGCCATAACAGTTCTAACACCATCAGATCAAAATCAGTCTGGCAATGCTTAGCGAAACTAAACAATCTAGGTAGAGGAAACAAAATCGTATTATACCATGGACCAGGGGTACATACCAGGACACACTGGAATCTGTGGCAACGAGGAAGCTAATGTATTACCAAAGAAGGTATGTGTGCGGTTGTGAGACCGAAACCGTTTTGCGGAATAGGGATGAGCATCTATATACGAGAACCCAGAGACACTTCACAASTACACGATCATATTACATAATACTAATACGTTTTACTTCATTTTCTTTGAAAAACGTTAGCTACTTAATTGAAGGGAGTATAATAATTTATTGCTTATTATTTATGTTAAGTTACTTGTAATGATTACGTTTTATTAGACAAAAACAATATTGCCTTGCTTACGTACTGTTTTTAAAAAGATCAGTATAACGCTCACTAACAAATATTAGTAATTAGATAAGTTTTAATACTATCCTTCTACTGCTGACAAAACTCGAATTGTGGGATAAATCTTAAAATAGAAAGTAACTCATTTTATATCCTTTTAGCAATTTAGATTCTGGTTATGACCTTAAACTAAATGAAGTCATAAATATATCTGATATGTGATTAAGATGATGATTGTACTATTAACTGGAACAACAAATAAAAAATAAGTCAAACAAGAGGAAGAATGTATCCAACCACCAATATCCCAAAGAATATTCAGCACAGTAATATATTCTTTATATTCATTACATGGCAGACCACACTAATCAATACCTCATCTTGATAACTATTTCTCTTACTGATGAAAATCCTTGTGAACGCTGAATAATTGCTACAGTATTGTTTCATTGCATAATCATATCTGCGAAATAATGCTGCTGTTTGAAAATATTCGAATAAGCAGTACTCAGAATGAATGAAAATAGAATCTCTACAGATAAAATGATGATTATTTATAAAAATTGGCAGCCTACCTTGGTATATACGAAATAATCCAAACAAATAGTGGTTTCCTTATTTGTTAGGGCTGGTGGTTCTGATATAGTATGCAATTTTTTGAGAAGGTAAAGCATCTTTGTAAAACATTGCCAGAAATCCAAAATCGTTTAATACACATTAACAATAGGTTCACTTTTTTGGAAATGGCCTCTTTATTAAAAAATAAACAGTCTGGAGACTATTATAAAGAAGTATTTAGAACGGTACACTTTGAAGCAATGCTTCAGAATCTTGGAGCTTTACAGCTCGGGCAAAACAGTAAACAGAAAAGAAAAAGTTCTATATACAATCATAAAACAATAAGACAGCCATGTGGTTGATTTAGTCAATATGCCGATTGACATTTTTCTCAATAAAACTAGACTGTCGCACAGAAAAAAACATGGAAACTTTTGGAAAGCAGAAACTTGTAAACGTTTCAGAACATTTAATTTAATCACTCAAGAACCTTCAAAATTTAATTAATTTAATTTAATTTGTTGAGGCAGCATGGCAACAATGGGGCAATCTACACGCAATCTGACAATATGATATAGAGTGCTGCTTAGTTTATGTACAACCAATAAAAGGAAAAGAAAACCGTAAATCAACAATTTTGATGCAATATTGCATTTAAGTTTGACCTACTTATCATTGGCAAACAAAAGTACATTAAAGTACCTTAAAGAAAGAAGTCAATAAAATAGAAAAACGATTTGAATATTTAACTAATAAAAATATAACTACTAGATATGTAGATATACATACACATGCAGACATTTGTTTCTCAAAACGTTAAAAATGACTGTCTATACGAAGAGATTGTATAACTAACATAATAAATACTTATATCACTCAGATATCACAAATACTTTCCACGTGTTACACAATCTACTGCGTAGTTTTGCAGTCCAATTTTCTAATAAATGCAAAATCTAAATCTATACAATATTGTTTTGTCAATATAAAGTAATTACTATGATTAGAAGTAATCAATAATGTACATAAGCAGTTGTACTCATTCCAATTACGTCAAAGACAATAAACTTATTAAAATTACGTAACAATATTGTTTTGTCCGTGTACATAAAATCCAAAACCAGATTTGTGTTACAGATTATTTATTAAGTAGTTTACTCGGTTAGCAGCAGAATATATCTCAAAACAAGGTCAGTTACATTTGAATGTAGTGTGTCTTTACATTGCATTCTGCGTAAGATGGTAACCACAAACGAAATTCACTTTAATAATGTGATAATAAAAATACCCATGACTTACGTTCTCGGTAATCAATACCTAATCATTTGTACATTTCAATAATTATTTCTTGCATTCATTCACATTATAGTAGGTAAATGTGTTCATGATTGGAGAAACTTATTTCGATAATTTAATGTGCGCTTAATAATATCAAACTTAATTAAATGAATTTTTACATTCAAGTAAACTGTATTCAGAGGCGTTCTTTGCAGGCGTTTTTCATTTTTACTTATGCAGAAAAACGTCTAATTAATTGTTCACCTACACAAAACTATATTGTCAATGTCCCTGCAAACTCTCAAACTACAAAACGAAAACCACAACTGCCTATTCTAAGAATAGTGTTTTCGACAGCTCAGAAATGTACAATCAATCAATTTTCGCGATTTTAAATGGCACAACCATTAAACAAACAATTCAGCACTGGCAAAAACATTACAATTTTCCTGATAGCTGTTTTTAGCGTTTAACTGTCAAAATATTTCTTACATATGCCAAACTGTATGTATGTAGTGTTAAGGTGACAATAATCCACTATTACAGCTAGCCAATCAGTTCAATTCCTTTTAAGAAATTCAAGATGTCGGAAAGCTCCAGATTAGTAGTTCTCCCTCTTCAATTTCATGTACTCCTAGGGGCAAGGCTATTAAGTTGCATAGTACAGAGCAGTTTGAGAGTAGATGGATGGATGTTTCATTTTCTTCCCCACAAAATATGCATTCGGCATCCATTGATATTCCGAACCTGCTTAGGTGTCCGTTCAGCTTACAATGGCCTGAGAGGGTCTCTGTCAATATACGAATATTAGTTTTACTGAGGTTGATGCATTCTGAAGGTCTATCTCTGAAGATCTATCTTTTTTTTGAAGGGTTTTAACTTGCATCATATTATGAAGATTCTTCCAGTATTTGGATTTTCTCTGTTCTATTTCACGTTTGAGCTACTCCAGTATTACGTTGCTACTTATCCCACCAAAGGGTTCTAGCTTCACATTCGGTATCACATTCAGCTTCACAAACGGTATACCGGCTCTCTTCTTGGCGAATTTCTTCGCAAAATCTACACTCAGCTTCCTTTCTTATTCCATGCGTTTTGCAAGATACTGGACAAGCTCAAAGGTGAAATAAAACAGAGAAAATCCAAATACTGGTGTAGAATTTCCATGGGATGAGGCAAGCTGAAGCTCTTCTGGAAACATATAACCAAATGAAATCTTCAGAATGCCAACCTCAACAAAAACAATTTCGTAGATTAGTAGGGATCCTATTAGGCCACTGCAAGCTGAATGAAAATCTAGGTGGGCTTGGAATAACAAAGGAAGCCGAATGTAGATTTTGCGGGATGACACATCCATCTATCTACTCTCAAACTGCTCTGCACTGTGCAAGTTACAGACTTTGCAACTAGGAACACAGGTCGCAGTGTATCATGACCCTAACAGTACATACCCACATACATACAACCAATCGCTTCAATTAGGAACTGAATGTCAAATTCTGTAAAAATATTGAATCTAAAAAGACGTGAAATTGAAAAAATTTCTATGTCAAACTGCGAGATCTGTATCTTGAATCTTCAATGCAACTTGTGCTAACAAAAAGAAGATGCAAGACCATCTTTTGAAACAAAAAATTATACAATTGAATTAGTGCCAAGATATCTAACAACTCGTATAATAAAAATTAATGAAGTATTTAAAATGTAATGTCATTAATCATAAGAATAACAACAATACTCTATTCTGATTTGCTTGTAAATGCATCATAAAAATTACTTGTAACATATCCTTGTTTATGTAAATGAAACTTGTGATTTATAAACAGAAAATTAATTTTGTGCACTTACTCATTAGTTAGGTCATATACACTAAACTGCGCAGTCGTGGAATGTCTGAAAATCTGAAACATTTTTGATTACGATGCTATTATATAAAGAGTCTAACAGTTATGCCTTATATGCATCTATTAGCACTTACCGAAACTGGATTGTATCTTATCAAAACATAGTTATTATCTGGTGACAAAGTGTAGCTAGCGCTGGTAAAATTACTCTGAAACAATTATGTATCAATTATTTAAAAAATCAAAATAAAATTCTAGTAGAGCATACCAAGACAGATGCGGGAAATAAGATCTCTGATCTCCAAGTTTCAACGTTAAATCTTAACACATCTCTAGTCGTAGTGTCTCTGTAATGGAAACTATCACCTGTAGAAGAAAATAAATAAATAATTTCAATGGAAATATGCTAGAGGATTACATAAGACCTAATTTTAAGTACCTACTAAAAAAGATTGGTTTGGTTTATTTGTGTTATTATTAGAATGTAATCGTAAATGTTAGATTGTAGGTTTTCGTAACAAATGTCACTTGCTTGAATCTCCACTATGAAAATTGCAAGAAATAACTCTCTTTTGTTAAGAGGATACTACCTCTACATATCGTTAACATAATCGCTTTTATGTAAAACATATTCTATATGATACGTTTGAATGTGAACGATTTCAAAACCCACAGGTTCAAAATGTGTTGGCTACATTTACATATCAGCTTTAAATAAATCCTATAACCCACGTATTTTTTCATCTAATATAGTATGATGAATGAACTCCGGATAAAAACTTATGAGATTATTAAATAAGCAGAGAATCATAGTGTGAATTATGGAAATGTATCTAAGTAAATACTATATACCTAGAATAGGTTTTAGCAAGAATTTTATCTACATATTATCAGTTTTCAACTAATATATTTCAAAAATTGATATTTAGGATTCAACTAAATGTAAGTAGGTATAACTTTTATAAATAAGTAATAAAAATATGATAGAAAGTAAATAATCCATTAGTGAATATATTTAAATACAAGAAAGTTAGACCCAATACACTAAAGCAACGCCACGAGATGTTGAATCAATGCGTACCCCAAGCCAAAGCTTTCCTCAAAAGTGTTCCTGGCTTATTCGACTAGTATGGCTTACTAAACAAACTAGGGCCCATTGCATAATATCTGATCTGTTTATCGGCGACTTTATAGATCTGGATAATGCTGAAAAGAATGGTCCTACAAATCTCCATTAGTAGATCTACGCACTGAAGTAAGCTTTCCCAGACGAGAAGCAGCACCGGAATAAAGTGTTGTTACCAAACATTTTAAGGCGAGCAAAGAAGTAATAGAATTTAGGTTTGAGGGTGGTGTTGCACCCTCGACCTGGTGATCTATTATGTCTCCTTACATGAGCTACCAGTTGCTAAATTTTGCCTACGGCTATAGCTCTCTATCCAGTAAAAGATCTTTAATAAACTGTAATAGTGATGGTTTCAAGGAAGGTATTTCTACCTCGTCAATGACAGCTTTGCCTAAATAACTGGCAGGAATTGCTGCAATTGCCGTCCAGTTGGATTTCAGGTGTTCCAGATTTTTGTCTTCCTGTCATCCTTGTATTGTATTCCGCAAGGTGGCAGTGCGCTGTGTGAAAGTCCGCAAGGACACTTACTACTCGCTCGGTCTTAGCTCTTTGCTTATTGAAATTTAAACAGAATACCTTAGATTGTCTTAAACCGAGAAGATTTGTCCCAGAAGGATGCTATGACATTCTCTTCCCTGTTTTTGAGTTCTTTTTGGTAGGTACTGATCCCTATTCTGCAGAACAGTTCTGCTCCCACAAACGAGCTTGTGGAGACTTTCTCTGATTCTTGCTCCTTTGCTAGGGCACTCCCTCCACTACAATGTGTAGGGGTTAGGTGATATGAAACTGCAGAGACTCTTCCACGGTCAATATAATTCTATAATGCACGTAAAACGCCAGCTAAATAATAATTTTCTGGTCGAAAACGAATTAAGGCACTTAAGGTACTTAAGTTTTCTAGTTAATAATTATAATTATAATCAACTAACTTCATTTCACGTAAACTAGGAACTATCCACAATTATCAACGATTGAAGCAACTATTTTAGCAGTTACTCCTCCTCAAATAGAAACCAGAAGATTAAACTAAACACTAAAGGCATACATGAAATGGAATGCAATTGCAGAAAAAGTTACAGCATGATGTGTAGAATTAAGGGATACTGATGGGGTACTCGATGTTGATCTACTATAGGACAGATCTGCAGTGGCTAAAAACCTACTTTAACCTGCATTGAGCAAATTATACCTATGTCCTGGTCTCCACCATGTAGTACCAACAGAGATGAATACAAAATCCCTGGATGTTATAAACGTAACTTTAACACCTGGCAAATAGCTTTAGATCATCAACGTAAACATGATACTAAAAAGAATACAGCTCATCTAAATATAATGACCAGAAATTAGGGCAAGAAAGAAGAAATAAAATATTTATAATATCAGAAGACGACAATATCAGTTTTTAGAGATTTTCTAAAGAAATTGACATGATCAATAAAAAGCCAAATAAAAATTTGGCTTTGCAATAGATCTATAACTAGAAGACTAACTTAGAAGATGTTTTGTTTATTTGCTGTTAGGGAACGAATACATCAAGTCTAAAAACATATTCAATTAAAACTATTATTTAAAAGAAGAGCTTGAGTGGCTTGAATTTCTTACTTGTGTTTCGGCTGGAAGGGTTTATATCAATTTTATTTTTTACATGGAAATTATTACTTAAAATGATTATTAACAAATTGTTTATAAACGATGGGTTTTACTATCTACATTTCTCAAACATTAATGCATTATTTTAAAAAATGAATAATAGAGTAGTAATTAGTGTCAGTATTGACATCTTTTATGGCCTCGTTATCTTAAAAGAGTAAGCAAGAACTTGAGTAATAAACTGCAGATAGTTCAAATATTTACTTCATAAATTGAAAATAAATTTATTACATGACCTTAAACCCGCGTTATTTTACTTGCAGTAAATATTTATTTTATATTGAACTATCTTCTACATAATTTGCTATTCCTTTCACGCAAACGCTTCCAATTATGTTAGAAATGAACGTTCAACTTGCATCATTTTACCCATCAGTATACAATTACATATTATATAACTTCTTTCTATAACTCGCATTTAATTACAATTCACGATAAATTCACGGCCGAATTTCTACATCTTCCTAGTTACATACATGTCACCTTTAAAAATGTCGAAACTGTCACTGTTAAAAGTTTGGGTAAAAACCAGGTGTACACGTTCGATTCGATTAGCTTCTAATATGTAACAGCATAACAGTTTTAATAGCATCAGAAACCATCCAAGATTGCGAAACTCTCGAAAAAGAAATTTTGTCACGCGTATAACTCATTCACCTTAACTTTTATTTCATCTAGTTTGGACGCTATATCAAACTTCGTCATCTCATATTTTTCGAACAGGATTCTGATACTAATGATCCACTTTCTAATGTGTGACAGCCTGAGATTTAATATCACCTAAATGTTGGAAAAAAAACAACTGTGTGCCTTGGGTTGTTTAGTATTAATAGTTGATCCATTTTGATGTTATAATAAGGAGTTTAATATCACATTCATTTATCAATTTTGTCGTAATATTTAATCCAAGTAAGATCTACATAATGATGATAATCATAAGTGTTTTATTTAGTTAGGTTATTTAAAATTATAATAAATACAATGATCTAGATATATGTATGTATGTACAAATAATCTAATTTTTAAATGCAGAATATGTTAATCCATGTAAATGATCTCTAAAATTAAAAGCAACGACCTTGCTATAGTAACAAATTCATTTTACTCTTCATTATAACAGGCGGCTTATTTACATATCTCAAAATTTAAGTATCCAATATCTTGTATAGTGCATATTTATAAGGTTATCGATCTAAATTTTTCGCAATCTGACCACTTTTTTGCAAATATTTCATTTACAATTCATGTATTACCTACATATACAGTTCCAAAAATAAGAATGAATATCGTTCTATTTTTATATAAGTATAATGACGTTAAAATACAAAATTGCGTAAAAAATTGCAAAGTTTAGCTAAAACCTTTTTTTATATAAATGGGTACACAGTACACACATTACTGTGCAGCCAATATAAAACTTAATCTAACAAAATATTTTATTGTTGGAAGTAAGTGCAATCATCTTCTGTCAATGCTGGATACATAGAAATACTTGACCTGTTGAATATTAAGCTAATGATCAAAGTTAGATGAGAAAGAAAACGAATTATATTAGAGCGAATTAATATCCACACCAACAATGGTGCAAATTCAGAGTTTATTGCAACTGTAAAAAAAAATTAAAGTTTTATTTAAAAAAGTGCCAATCTTTCAAATCTAAAACTCGTTTTGTATGAAGTAGGTTGTACAATTGATACGCCTCTTTGTGCGTAATAACTTCTTGATATCTAAGATTAGCTGTAGTTAAATGGTCACAACGTTTAACCTGTCCTGATATCCTTCCGAGCTTCAGTGAATTAATTATGTTACTTCAGGAAATGTAGTAACAAAAGGTTCGCTTTATAAAGAATACTTTTGGGTATCTCGCCTAAACAAAGCAATAATATAATCAAAACCAAAAACTCCACATTCAACAAAAAGACTGTAGATATAAGCAACAACCTTTCCACAATATTAGATGAAGCAAAGGACTAACTTCTGTCAGTCTATATCATGTAAATATTAAATTAGCCCCACGTTGTTCGAATGCATAAAGAATAGAAATTCTTGACAATAACTGTGCATTTATTTTAATAATATATGTAAATCCACATAAAGAACCTATTCTCAAAACACCTGTTACCAACAACTCACAAGAAAGTATAAGTGGTTGGAGTATGTCAGCAATCGACACTGAAGTATTTTGGAACATGTTAAACTAAACTAAGCTATCATATTTCCCTGAAAGCTGTTGGGATTTCGTAAGCATGTACATACTTCTAAACAACGGAAACTGACAGTTTGACAAAGTTAATTTAGTCAAAGACCTGAGCAAAGATGATTTTCATTGGACTGTTTAGTTTTGCACACAATGCACATGACTAATCCATACTGGAATTTTGCGGCCAGTTTTAATACATTATCACATATTAATCAAATGGTACACAACTATCTCAACGAAGTCTAGGTTTATCTGGATGTAGGTTTTTTCTTGTATGTTCACATTGAAAGTAAAATACATTTTAATCGACCACCCACAAATTGAATACTTACACAGATGAGAAAAACATAACCAGAAGTTATCCAAAAGATTTATGCGTCATTTTCACATCGATTGGCATATTGGCCAGCACGACGAGATAAACAATTTGAACATCTAATTTAATGTGGTTTTTAATAAAAATGTTTCCTTTATTATTACACTTGTGAATCGTTACTGCGTAGATATAATTTGACATCTTATCTTAAAATAATTCAGTATTTTTATACGACAAAGAAATCTTTGTAGATGACAGCTAATTACGCACTGCAATATAGTCGCAATTACTGTTAGCACTAATAAATTATATTTTTTTATTTTCAAGATGAAAAAATTATATTTTTATGATTTATCAAAACAATTAAAATGTCAACGTTAGTGGTAATCAATGTAGTAGTGTTGCTTAGTATGAAGAACAGTAAGAAGAAGCACAGATTTATTTTTAGGAAGTTCAAGCGTTGCGTAATTTAGAAGCTATCGAACTCCACTTAATTTTACCATATTGATTACAATTTTTATTTCTTGAGTTTGAAAGCCAATTTTCTTTCTGACTAAAACTTTCACCTCTCATAACTAACACGTGTATTCATAAATATATTGTATTTTCGCAAGATTTTAAAAAGGGATGTTCAATAATAACAGAAATAAATAATAAAAATACGCAACTTTATTAAATAATAATTAATAACTTGTCTTGAATTCTCCAGTGGGAGAAAAAAGTACTAGTAGACATAAAAGTGTGTCCTAGGTCAAGATATTTAATATTTAGTTTGTTTAATGATACTTCTGGTTAAGTTACAAGAGGAGCAAAGTAAAAACTGAAAGTCTTAATTTTTTACACAGACCTGTTTCGCAACAGCATCGTTTGTGCGGACAGAACCGTTTTGAGAAATAGGGATGAGCACCTATAAAAGAGGACTCAATGTCAGGGAGGAAGAGTTCAGAGCAACCCGCTAGGAGAATCTTCCTGGTCTGAGTCTGAGAGACTGCAAGGTGTTCCATCAATAAGCAGAGAGCAAGCAGCATGCTAGAACTAAGTAGTAACAAACTACGTGTACTTGTGGATTTTCTCATAGGGCGCTACCGCCTTGGGGGACACGACAAGGATAGGTTTGAAACACAATAGCGACTGAAGGTTTTACGGAACAGAAGACGAAAAAACACCTGATATCCAACTGCAAAGCTATTGCAGCGATTCGTGCCAATTATTTGGGCAAAGTTATCATTGACGAGAGAGAAATTATTGCAGCTATTGCAGTTTATAAAAGCCCTTAGACTGGATGGGAAGCCATAGCTTCGGGGAAATTCCAGCGATTTATAGCTCATGTAAGTGGTCACAATAGATAACCTGGTCAATATACTGCATCATCGTCAACTTAAATTCTAAATTCTAATTCTAATACAGAACACTTATGTATGTAATGTAATGGCTTCTACTTTTCATATAAGTTACGAAAAAGGTTTCCAATTTAGTAAACACCAATTGTCCATACAACTTATAAGAAGTAACCTCACACTTATGCCTTTGCTTCGTTTGTACACACTGCTAAGTCGAGAAATTATTGCTTGCTGCTTTCTTCATTAGAAAAATTTTTAGAACAAGTTGAAAGAAGCATTCAGAGTTTGTCAAACTAATATAGAACAAATACATTTAATCCCTCAATGGAAAAACTATTTCCATAACTAATTTTTAATTTTTATGAGAAGCGGATCTAACTAAACTGAACTAACTAAAAGTATACAAATCCGACAGAGAATACCGAAGATAATAAGGAAGAATACAGTGATGTATCATTACAAGGAACCTGATGACAGTGCGATCTTAAACAAATACTTTTTTGTGAGACAGCATATTCACGATACAGTAAAATTGCAGATGGGGTGAAGTTTTGATCTTCAAGACATCAAGAAGAAAAACACTTAAAATAGTCAGAAAAAACCGACAAAATAGCATAATGAAATGTAAACACTATTCCCAAAAAAATAGCGTACTTTGATTTTTTTTAAATACTTTAGGTTTAATAGGTTTCAAAGACAGTTAAAAACATATTTCGCCAAGTAACACAATGAACCTGGAGCTGGAACTGTGGCTTCTAGATGAATCTACTAGTAATTGTTCTCCAGCACCATACTAACACTAAATATTAGCATTAGATACTTATTTCGGCAACTAATTATAAGTCCATCTTCAGTAGTAAAACTGTTAATGTTATGTATATTAATGAGACTATTCAAGTAATACAATAAAATCGTAAAATAAACATTATATTTGTCTAACTGATATGTATGTACCTATATTGATATATAAATACATATATCAACTAGGATGACAAGGGCAAAATCAGATAAGTTCCTAACACGTTGTTTTACTTAAAGTTTCGGCAAGATACAAAAGCTAAGATATTCATCATTTTTGACCTATAACTTATACAGTATACTTTAATGTAATACTATAGGTGCACTATTATATACGACACAAATCCGTTAACTTAAAATTTATAGATACACCGTAGATCCAGTAACATAATACATATATAACAAAAAACTGTTCCGCAACAAATTTATATCAAGGTCCTTTAATCCCAAAAAAAGAACTATACGTGTGCTATATAGTTCGTGCCAATGATACGATACTTTCTCTCATAGTTGAAGGAATCAAAAATATTATATCTGTAATCACGTTTATCAGTTGAAACAAATGTAATTGCATAAATCAAGATACGCTTGTATTGTAACAATTGAATATCATAATAATCCCATAAACCTTAATAATATTATCTCGACAAATAAAATAAAAACGACAATCTACTATTCAAGATAGTTATTGAGAACAATACAAACTTCAATGAAGATTAAGATTGATATACATACATATATTGAATTTATTGCCAGATATTGTTTCCAGTAAAAAAAATATAATTCATGTAAATGATAAAGGTGCTAAATTTATTTCCGTAATAGTATTTACCCCTACAAAAACATTTATATATACATATATTTCTTTTAATTCGATCCAAATTACACACCCAACGTATATATTTTATTATTCTCCTAATATAACAAAGTAACCGAGAAAAGGCTTGAACTACAAAGCAATGAACTCAAGTACAACAAGAATTTCTCTCAAGTTCGATAGTTACACCCATATGTGTTTATCCAATAAAAAAAAATTAAAATGTCAAGTTCGTGTAACTACACCAAATTCTAAGTTATAACATCCTGATTAAAATAAAAAAAATACCTATATAAAAAATAAATCATTTTATTATGTTTTATTAAATAAATACAATGAAATTTATAATTGATTTTACCTGTCATCCATATCCCATTAAATCCACGATTCGAAAACTGCCCCGAAAACAATTCGTCTAATTCGAAGGGGCTCTGTGCATTACCACTGGCACATATTGCCACCACCGCAATAATACATAATTTAACTGAAATCTAAAATAATTCACATGTAATGATCGCACTCTTAAATTAAATGAAGAATTTTTTATTTTATAATATTTTAATACATGAAAACACGCTCAAAACGCGCACTTACTTTGAATTTCATTTTTTAATACTAGCTAAAACGGAATACCATAAACACTAAAACTCCGATAGGTATATGAACCTATACTAAAAGTTTTATAACTTCACATTCTTATTTATACAGGTACAAAATCTGCTTATCATAATTATTACATTCGGGATGTTCTGATAAATCAGAAAAAAAAACTTATTATATTATAAATATAACTTCAAAAATTATAAAATGTGTAATTGTGATCCAACGTTTTCGTAATAAATTCTAATTTAGTTTAAAATTAAAAACGCCTTCGATTTAATTCTCTAATTTTTTAAATTGTAGCGCTAAAACTAACAACCTTTAAAAATGAAAA
>SMLS01044465.1:0-10760 GCA_004785975.1 Popillia japonica | reverse complement strand
TTTTGTCGTCATTGGTGTTAAACTTAATTTTAGAGGTACATCTGGGGAAAATGCGGTATTTTGTCGAAATGTGAATAATAAATTCTACGAAGCATAAGTATCTTAGGCTTTAATTAAAAATTATATGATTTATTGCTTCTTTTAATTCAGTCGCACATTGTTTCCAACGCAAACAGCGACAAAGATATGAAAATGATGGATGCTATTAATTTCCACTTTCAAAACATACTGAACCTAAACAAGTTTTCATGTTGTGGCTTTGAATTTATGTCGATACACAGATTAGCATTTCGATCTATTTTGCTAATTCAACTAATCATGAGAGAAAAATAAATTAAAAATTCCATTATAAGCGTGAATTCGAAACGAGACCACAACCAATTACTGTTTACCAAATTCACCATTTAACGTCGTTTAAAAGCCGAGCTAAATTACGTCTGATGGTAAATTCTATTTGTCGCATATGAATAGCTGACAATTCAATCAATATAGGTCAAGTGGAAAATCATAATTTCCCTGGAGTAGCCAATAAATGTCGAATGGAATTGTATGTCACCAGAAATATTTTTGACATTATACATATATGTACATATATCGAAATAAATTTAAAACGAGACGTATCGCTTTATTGCATTAATGTTCAATTACAAGAACAAGTCATTTATTGATAACCGCATATCAATAGGAGAGGTCCTATAAAATGGTATTTTTTATTATAACAAGAGAAGACATGTCTCAGAATAACCACCGTGTCTATCGGATGGCGTGCATACGATGATCTATGTATACCGTGTGTTCACATTTCGATGCACACTGTTGGTAAGACTGTTTTCTTGGTATAATAAAAAACATCAAACGTTGTTGCACTACAGTTTGTTTCTTTGCCGAAGTTTTAATTTCCTAATTGGATTTTTGAATACTTCTTCGAATCACCGGTACTAGCAAAATTGATCAAATTTGTAAGATGGCTTTCCTGGCTTGAGAAGCCTTGTAAGTTCAAGAGTCTTCCAGCTAGGACGAACATATTTTGGTCTCTAAGTTGTGTTAATTCGTGCAATTTATTGCTAGAACACTTTTTCGGATAGATTTGACGCTTATTACCATTTTCATTCCATCAAGTAGGTACTTCTCACTAAGATTCTTATTTTTACTAAATAACTATTTTTCGCTTTCGGGCTTTGACTGCGTCATAGTAGTGTCAATGTACAGGTTGTCCCAAACCGGATAGAATTGCATGGACATCTTCCTTATCATTGAAGATAAAAATTTGTTTCAATACCTAATGGTTTGCAATTTCATGTGTTGATTTATAGCCGATTTGAAAAAATTCTAAATATAAAATCAGAACAGAATTATAGGAAACCTTTTTGGTAACTTTTATACATACGGAGACTTACTTCTAACTGGTTGGTGATCAAAACGCGATAGCCTTCATAATAAATGAAGATAGTATCTAAGTAATCGAAATTCAAGTCAACATTTTCTTCTAACTCCATAAAATTTTGCAATTTAACAATAATAAAATAATAGGATAGTATCTTGGTTCTAGTATAAAAAAATTAGATTCTTAAGTTTTGCTTATTATTATTATTTTTATTATTAATTATTTTTTCTCTGCGCCCTATCCTTTGCAATTTACATTATCTCAAGCTATGCACTTTCCACCTATAAGCTGTAAAATTATTATTATTTATTATTCTAATTTAACATCTTGGTGGCCAATTCATTACACTAATTTCAAGAATTTCTGTAATGGATTTAGTTGTAACGGTAGCCGTCTACACTTGTTTCATTGCAGCTAATAGTCTTCACAATGAATTACAGAAATTTCACTGATAAAGCAATTCTAGAAGCTAGATGTCTTTTGCTCAGAGTACTTTATAAATTTGAGATAACTATATTCTTAACTTTATTGTTGTAGTTTTGGCTTTCAAGCTATTTAATCTATTCAAAGGTCCTCTGTTTCTTCAAGGTTGGGCGCCATTACTTCGTTAACCATTTTTGTCTCTAGTTAGGGCGGTAATAGGCAGCTCGGGTCGACTTACTCTATTACCAAATCGACTCGAGATATCTTCATCTGACTGAGATAACTTCATCTCTTGCATAATTTGAGTTATGGGTGTGCCTTAGGTTGATTGAGGCTATTGCAGACACTTTTATTCTCTCTTTTTCGTTTCTCTTGTTGTATTCTTTTCTGTAAGTTTGTCACCATAGGGTGTCTTATTGCAGAATAGTTTCTAACGCAGTAGTTGGAGTTTGAACTTTATGCATGTTGGTGTCAAAATTTTACAGTGCATCTTACGCATATTGCTACAGAAATTTTGTGTAAATGTTTTGGCATTTTTTCTTTATTTCAGAAATAATTTCCTGATTTCGTACAGTTTGCACTGATCTTTGTTCAATCCACATATTAATACTTTTCTGTAATTCTTTCGCCATAGGGTGTCTTCTGTAATTTGCAGAATAGTTTATAACACAGTAGCTGGAGTTTGGACTTTATGCATGTTGTCAAAATTTGTCACTGCATCCTACGCATTTTGAGTTTGGTACAGAAATTTTGTCCAAATGTTTTGGCATTTTTTCTTTATTTCGAAAATAATTTCCTGATTTCGTACAATTTTGTACTGATCTTTGTTCATGGCACATATTAATTCTTTCCTGTAATTCTTTCGCCATGGGTATCTTTTGTAGTTTGCAGAATAATTTCTAACACAGTAGTTGGAGTTTGGACTTTATGCATATTGATGTCAAAATTGTTCACAGAATTCTACGCATTTTGAGTTTTGCTACAGATATTTCGTGCAAATGTTTTGGCATTTTTGCTTTATTTCCGAAATAATTTCCTGATTTCGTACAGTTTTGTACCGATCTTTGTTCAAGCCACATTTTTGTTGCATAATATATTAGATACATGTTTGTAACCAGAAACGGTCCCTAGTTAGTAAGTTTGCTTATTGCAACTGGAGATGGCTTCCTCTCAATTAGACCTATTAGTTGATTTCTACATCATGCTTATCTGGGCGTTGCTCAACTATAACATTTCAGTGCTTGTAAAGTATAAAAAATGATGTATTACTCAAACCCAGATTAACTAATCACTTGTGGTAACTTGCATATTCTCTGTCACGGAAAATTACTATTTATATATTATATAATCAAATTAGAGGTAATAGAATGAACAGAATATTTCGCAAATCTTGTCGAAAATGTTCTCTAACACCACAGTACCTGTGACAGTAACCCTAACACTATTAGCACTAGTTACGTATTTCAGCAACTAAGTTGCCACATTCAGTAATAGTACTACGTATTGTAGTAGAACTGAAGCTAGCAACTTAGTTGCTGATGTATGTACCTACGTATCTAGTGTTAATAGTGTCAGTGTTAGTGTGGTGTTGGAGAACATTTTCGAGAAGATTCATTGAAAAGTCATAGTTCCAGCCATAGCTCTAGAATATTCCCCACATACTAGAAGTACTTTTGGAAATCGTGCAATTGTCCTGCCTATTTTGTTCCTCAAGAAATTGACATCATGAGCTTACCATCTGATTTCTGACCATACGCTTTTGTCATCTTAGTTTATACTTTATAAGTTATAATATCCTTTGGCTAGAAATGACTTATCAAGCTCAAATATTTTACATGTTTATTTTTGAGCTATGCCAACTGAAAGTGAAAACTTCAACATACATATATTCAAAATACTTCCCTAATCGCATCATTTAGTTCTCATCAATTTCCCACATTGACATTGACACGCAACATTGAGACGCACCTATTTTGTAATTAGTCACAGGTAACTTAGTTTCACCGCGCCAGTTACACCTATAAAATAATCGACTTTGAATTATCTACAACTTCTGAATATAGAGAACTAACGCTATACTGTAATTAGCTATCAAGTATCATTAATTATTCGTAGCAGTAATTATAATCCACTAGAATTACATGAGATCTAAATGCATTACAGATTCGCCTTACCGTACATCAATTAACGAAGCAATTCTCCGGCTGCAGGAAAATGGTATCTTACGTAAACTGAAGGATAAATGGTGGAAGCAGGAACGCGGCGGCGGTCAATGCAATGTAAGTGCCTTCCACTACTTTTTAAATTTTCATTGCACATGTCCCTTAAAGGGACTCCCCGCTGTTACGTTTTTATGAACTAATTCGTTCAAGTAAAGTGAGAAAAGTTTGCTACTAAATTTTTGCATATTTAAAACCTTATATGCATAATACGTTCTCCCATGCGGAATCATGCAAATTAGAATGCCGAGCGCACGGAAAAATCTCATGTTTGACGTAAAACTGTTACCCTCTTGGCTGTATGACAATTTAATTTTATGCTACTTGTGGTACTGTGCAGCAACAATTGTTGTTTTATATGACTTACATTCCGATTATGCAAAATAGTGTTCATATGAAACTATTAGCAGGAATTTATTTTCCAGGTCATCATTAAGGCACCTTTACACCATGCTAGATTCATACTTTTTCTATACTAGATTCTATTCTAGGATTTTCTAAATACTTTTTTAAGTGGGAGTACAACAAAAAAGTATATGATGGCGCTACTAAACAGCCTTTAACTTCTACCAACTTGACCAACATAACCTACCTTCGTTTCCAATAATATAACTGAACTTGTACTTATATTCCGATGTTAGCTAATCTGCCGAAAGTACTTCTGCGCATGGTCTAGTATTAATTTAGAAATAAAAATAGGACAGGATCTAGTTTTTAAAATAGTGTAGCATCTAGTATAGTTTGGTGTAAAGTGGCCTTTACGTGATACTTTTTCTGATTATTTTTTCTAGTTTCTACATAATAGTATAGAAAAAGTATGAATCTAGCATGGTGTAAAGTGGCCTTTAGCATTTATCCTATTTGATAATTTATTTATGGAACAACTTTTAGAATTATGCACTAAACTATATTACTGCTCTAAATTTCACGTAGCACGAAACCATTTCCATAATTAATTTTTGTAAACACCCATATATTAGCGACAAAACCTAACAAACATTTTTGTCACATAGGAAACTGAACACTCAGCGGCTGATTCAGCTACAGAACTAGGCATCGATCATGTGGGCGGTGTGTTTGTGGTGTTAACCGCTGGTGTAGCACTCGCGTTCGTCGTTGCCATTTTCGAGTTCCTATGGAATGTACGAAAAATATCCGTCGTGGGACAGGTATGTAATAAAATCTATCTAACACATCGCGTATTTCTCGCATTCTGCATGCGGCAAAAATTCTCCATTTCCGTATATACTTTCACAGATGACTCCAGGACAAGCTTTCGCGACGGAATTGAAGTTCGCCCTAAGAGTATCCGAATCTAGAAAAGCTGTTGTTAAGCAGAGAACGCATACTGGGGAGACCTAGCTGTTTCGTCCTTGGAGATTACAGATGTCATGTTTGTGCTATGCGTTGTAAATGAAGAAAATGTAATATTTAAAGTTGTAAATATGTAAAGTAGAGAATGAATAAAATCAATTTTAAATGAGGACGTTGATGTTTTCTTGTTGAAATGTTTTATATTAAAATATGTAAATAGAAATGAAAATGGGCACAAATATTCTTTTTTATATTGTTCACAGTTTATACTTTAGTGTACTTAAACTCGTTTACAGAAGTAAAGAGACAAATTAATGTTTTTGTATACATAATTACCTGCCACTGTCTTTACTTTAGTTTAGTGGAGTTGGTGTTTGTTTTGTATAACTAGAACACTAGGCTAACTACTTCGTATTAGCAACACAAGGGATGTGCATATTTATGATTTAATTCTAAATAACCTTTAATCTGTAAATTAGACTTACTTTCAGAGGCTTGCAAATATGTAAAAGTAACATAAGTAAGTTTCGTATTTTATATTGTAAATAATATGAAAAAAAAAAATAAAAACACTACTTAAACAGCATTTTATTTCGTTTTGTCACTTACAATCATAGCTACACTGCAATATTTTAAACTTTCCTATTTACATATAACAGGTTGATTCATTTGATATGTTTGGTCAGAGTGTAGAAAACTCTGACCATTCTTCCACATATCCCAGTATAAAACAATATATATTATGTAATCAAATTATCAGCGTATTCTAACTTAACTAATATATTCTGCGATGAACACAATCTCTACAACTAGACAATCAAACCAGATATCTACATATACTAAATGATACATGACTCAGCAATCATACAAAATTACACAAAATTAAACAAAAGAAGCTCCAAGCAATTGTCTGTCCAATATTAGTTGGCGCAGACATTTTCCAAATCAAATTTTGTTTTTGGTTCATGGTTGAATACAAAAAAAGAAACTCTTTCTAGCTGTGTCAAAATCCAATATGGCGCCCATAAGAAATAACAAAGTTGGTGATGGTTCTAAGAAAACAAAACGTCGTATACCATTAGATAGAAGCAAAATAAGAAAAGAATATTTTTCCGTTTCTTGTTTTTTTAATCCTGAACGTCATTTGTTCTAAGTCTACTTTCTTTTCAGAATCGTAATAACCACAAAATCTAACAGCCAAATTTAAACCTACCGTCTAACTTCAATAATAAGCGAAATCGCAATGGTGAGGATCGAAAATGAATCAGCCTGTATATACAAAGGTTGGCGCAGGACATAATCCACAACTCTAGTCTGCCACTACCAGATAACGGCGGCTCTACCACTGCGACCACTGAGCCTAGCTACAATAATTCAATTTTAGTGTTTTCGTAATTGTGTATTTACACTAAATGACATCAACGTCGAAATACTGTAGTTTACCAAGTCAGAGTGGCATCAAATATACTATTGTCTGATCATCATGCAAGGAAATGTTTGTTTGACTTTACAAATTCCCTTAGATCCTCTTAAAATCTTTTTTCATTTAGTGCTAGCACCATTAATTCGTCGACTAATGTATTTTGACCTATCTACACGTTTCTAACCAATAGACATCTTTATTTTTCCATCCATTCAGCCATCCATTAGGCAGCTCTCAAATTAGCAACACACTCTTGACTAAATCACGGGATCGATTGCCTTGATTTCGTAAAAATTCAGACAACAAGGAGTAGTAAGTGTTAAGCGATAGGTTACCATCTACCCGTCGAGAAACTTGAGATTAAAGTTGGTCGACAACTTAAGAATTGTAGTGTTTAAACGGTGTAATGTAGATTTTTTTTGCTTGATTTCAATACGTTTTTGGGTATAAAAACGTAAAGAAACAAAGTAAGAACTAAAATACTACGCCACACTACCACCAATATCCTGTGTACAACATAGTCTAGCTATAGTCTAGGTGAATTTGCTCAGGGACGCTCGTCTTCTTTGCGTATAATGCGGCCAGAAAAAGTTTAAAAACTCTTTTGAAAATTTCTTCATGCAATTGATGTTTATGCAACAATTGACTGAAGTGAATTGTGGAAAATGTGAAAAGTTTACCGTCTAAACTTTGCAAATATGTATTTCAACAAAAAAGCAATGATGTACTAATTTTCATTTCAAATTAGACCCAGTCCAATTTATTTGGGAAAGGTGATAAACAAAACAAGCCGTCCTGGGCTGAGACAACTCTTAGACAACTTCAGAAACTGTAGTCTCGCTCATAACGCGTCTCGGTATAGCAGGCACTGAAAACTGTTTCCTAGAACGTCGTATGGGAGGAAATTGCACGTGTATCAAATTTGGTTCCAACAAAGTAGAGCTACAGTCCACACTACCGTACTTTCGAGACTTATTGAACGTCCTACATTAAAGCAACTTAAAGCTTTCGTCAGCTTAAAGATTCATCATGAGATCTAACTGATAGATTAGCATACACTGGAAAGAGTGTAAGAAAGCAAAGCCGCAGTGCCAAGTGCATCGGCAAAAACGATTACCGTCTCCCAAAAATTACTTTTTATTTATGGGTACTTTTTCTAGTTTTAAATTATGTAATGTAGTAGTAACTGAAGTATTATGCATAATAATCCAGTATTTTGATACGATTCCTTCTTCCTGTACTTTGTTGCAGATCTTCATTAGTATCTTAATGCCTTGGAATCTCATACGTTCATAGTCCTTCTTATGGAATCTTCCATTTCGTTAATTTTAACCTATTTCCTCTTTTCTCATTTTTTGCTTTCTATTCTTTTCATTGTCCTTATTCCGTGTACTTTTTGGCCATAGATCTTAAAGTAGGTACTATTTTCATTTCTGCAAACTACATATATGCTTTATGTTTATGTTTATTTTTATCCTACCTACCCATCTTTGTTCAGTTGATTGCATTCGCCGTTTTGAAGTAATTGTACAGTTTCTTTTCCCATCTTCCCTAAAGTAATTCATTTCTTAAACATTTTTTGACACATTAGTTTTCTTTTGATAGGTTAGTGCCACGTCACCATTTTGTAATTTGCATGATTTCCTAGGTCCGCTAATTAGTACCTTTAACTAAGATTATTTATTTTACCAGAAATAAAGTTTGGTATTGTACTTGCGCGGAGAGCTGCTACTAAAGAATTCGAATTCAGCTGAGATACCTCTTTCCTGTTGATCGGATATTTTTAAAACGTATGGCCATTGACTTCATACGATACAATGGTCTAATGTAGTTCAAGGTCGTATAAACACATGATGCTTAGCATGCATCTGTCCTTCTATTGAATACGTGTACAGTATGGTGTAAGAGAAATGACACCACGCTTCAGTTTCAATGTATTAAATAATTCGTTTTCGTCGTTGCTTTCAGTTATTTTCAACTCTAAATGTTTGATATGGTTTTTTGGTTATTTAGGAAGCAATATGAATGAGTTTTCTTGTACAGTTTGACCAAATAAGGATTTTTAGAAATATTTTTTATTTCTCGTTTACGCTTACAGGTGTATTATATGTTTTTGTTTCTAAATCGTTGTAGCTATCATCCGTTAAAAGCATGCTTTGTATATCGCGGACACCCTGTATAGGTTTCTAGAACTCCATCAGAAAAAACTTTTCGTGTTTTTTTTCTTGGAAAATTAAGGAAATAAATTAAACTTGTACTCATGAGAAAATTACGATCATGAAATACACCAGGGTTACACTATAGCGCTGTAGACGCTATAGAGCACTATATGACCAATTGTGATAGTAATTATACATATTTACGTATGTATTACCTATACACTAGTGCATATACATAGCAATATGTATAATCTAACGCTACCCGCTAAGTCTTTTTAGTCACTATACAGCTCCTCTGTATAGAGCAATTTTATAAATCTGTAAAAGATATAGCACCTCACCTGATGGGTACTACCTTGAGATCAATTTCCAGCCACTTATTGTCATTAAATCGCCAAATTAGGTCAAAATTTCATGAACAATATTTCCTGTAATGTTTTATGACACTCTAAAACAACATCATTCTAAATTCTTCTTCACATTATCATCCCCAACTATAGCAATGATCAGCAGAGTTATCACGTAGGTACGTTAATTACTAAAGAATGGCTCAAAGTATTTCACAGTATCATATATAAACCAAGAATGGCTTATAAAAATCCGTCTCTAAAATACAACTAGGGTAATTAGCTGAAACAAAATTCGAAATAAAGTTAGAATTAGTTCGAAGCGCTCTTTTTGCAAACTTCAATCTTCACGTGACAAACGGTCGTAACTTTCACCAACCTGGAGTAAAGGAGATCACTTTCAACTAATAAATTTATAAGCTAATAATGTAGTCTCTCTGACAGTAACGCATAGCACTTCCGTTTTCATAATTATTTCACTTCATCAACCCACCACTTATTTGATACTCTGTAATAATGACCTGATAATGTGCAGTTATCACGAAAGCGCTAGTATTGGATAAAAATTTGTGAGAAGTAGGCAATTTATTGGTTTCTTATTATTCTCTCGTGTAATAAATTAGAATCGAGAATTAATAAGCGTACCTATACAATCATATGCAATTGAATATTTTCAAGCTGTAAACGATAATTTAAGTTCCTTGTATACAAATTTTATAAATAAAACTGAAATTTCTGAGCAGCATTAACTTGTACTGCATACTACTGACAATGAGCAATACCGTCCCCAAGATGCTTTCCATTAAAAGTTACTGCATCGTCGCAACGACTTCCATAATCATCTCCTAAAATTAGTATAACCGTACTCTTCCTTGTAAAGTGAACCGTTATCAAACTTTTACAATTTCTGCATTCCAGCGTCAACAGTCGTTATAGAGTCAATTTACATGTCAAGTATGACTATTACTCCTCTTATTGTTAGTATGATTACGACATTTACGTCGTAAATATTTCTTATTTGACTGAGAATTCTTATAAAAAGGTAACGTTCATTCTTCAGTGACATATGTCATCGTTTGAGTTTATGTACGTATTCCTGATATATGTATATATACCTAAACTTTTAGATATATAGATCGAGTCGGTCGGGGACCAATCGTTCCAATACAAATATTGTGAGGAGAAGGGCGGGCTTACCGTTTAACTAGTTGATCGATGAACCGTCTGGGCCCTGCAATTAATAAAAGGAACCGTTGCGGTGTTCGGCTCCTTTGAGCACCTTCCGAAACGTTCGAGTGACGTCTATTCTTCCGACAAAACCATCGGGACGTCGTCTATGACCGAAAAATTTCAAATTCCGTAGAACGCTGTGATGTACCGACTGTTAGACTTGCGAAGAATCGTAACGCACAATGACAGATCAATCTTCTTGGTCGAGATATATTTCAGGTTTGACAACGATTTAACTAATGGTTGTAATGAGCAGATGGA
>ML215557.1:0-10714 GCA_004785975.1 Popillia japonica | reverse complement strand
CTCTACAACTGTAAACGGATTGCAATTGCTGATTAATAACATAACTTGACAGATAGCTCAAAACCTAATCTTATATTATTACAATTTTTTCTACAATTCGGCCCAACTACACCTCCTTGAAGAATGCCTGGATGCATCGTGTTTTGGCATTATTTATAGTATATCAAAACTTTATAGCATTTCTAATTTGTATATAAGTATGTTCACTTTGTGTTTCCCTGTTACATCTATCGGAAATCAGACCCCCCATTTTCGAAGTTACACGACTGTGGTCACTGCCATATACCACGCAAACCATAGTAACAGAGTTATGTCGTCTCTACCTGTTCCCACCGATCCGTAAGCGTTCGTTCTCTGTTGGAAAACAACGATATATACTTGCAGGAGAACAGACATCAAACGCGTTTAAAGCACGCATAGACGCATCTTCCGGTATCCTACACGTGTCGGTAGGTCCTCGACCCAACGACCTACAAATGAGGTTGCGCACACACGCATAAAACGCTGGCTGCTATTGCCATGTCCACGTCCAAGTCATCCAGCGCATACCGCTGAAAAGAAATAGAAAATGCGCTTTCAGTGTTTCGTGGCGTCGCTTTTATTTAGCAGGGGGAGGTTCAACGTAATTTAACCACAGAGCAACGCAACATATTAGACGTTGAAATTTATATATTTCTTGATGTAATAGGAACTTCTGAAAGTTTTCCCAAACTGTAATACAGTCACATCATCATTTTTCTAAGGCTACTCATATGAATGTTTGCTTTAAATGAGGCACTTTTAGTAATCTCCTACAGAGATCTGAAATTATAAGAAAACAGATATGAGGCGAACCCCCAATACGCCTGAAAGATATACATATATTTCTAATATGGAGCAAGTTTAAATATGGTGTCTTCAGGATGTAGCATGTTGGTAATGAAAATATGGATAGGAACCACCATTAATTTATTGATGCAGTCCTGGTTTTGGTGACCTACAGCACTTGGTTTTAGTGGTCAAAAACCAACACAAACAAGAAGTAAATAAAGTCTGTCAAACTGGATCATGTACGGGCATTCAGAAGGTGTAAACGATGGATAAACAAATGGGTGTTGAAGTCAAGAATTCACAAACAGCAATCACTGTAACGCTTTAATATCATCACAAGTAGGTATTGGTACACTTGGGCTTGGGAAAATTCTAAAGATCGTGACAGGTGCTAATAATAGGTGTGCGCAGGCGTTCGATTTTCGTCTCTAAGCCAAAACCACCTCAAAACCAACTAAAATCAGGTCAAAACCAACTAAAACCCACTGAAAGCCATCTAGAACCAAGTAAACCAGGTCAAAACTATCTCAAAACCAACTACTTAAAGCCAGGTCGAAACCAAGTAAGTTGCTTTTGAAATGGTTTTATTGGGTTTGAAGTGGTTTTGGCTTAGAGCCGAAAATCGAACACCTACGCACACCTATTATTAGCACCTGTCGGCGGCTTACTTTGATCTACTTTAATTCTTGGAAATGGACGTGCCCAAACTTTCCCACGGTCTTCAGAATTTTCCCAGGTCCAAGTGCACCAATACCTACTATCACATACGAGAATGATTGAACAGTTGTACAAAAAGAGCAAATACATATTTGTATTGAGGGTCAAACCGCCCTAAAAGCGTTGATTTCATACAGCTACATACAAGCAAGTAGCCGCACATAAAAGGGTATAGCTTGCAAGTAATTGCAATCAGGTTACCTCACAATAAACTAACTGCTAAGGCAGATAAACTTAGGCAAGAACTTTTCTTTGGCATTCCCAGAAGCCGATTCAGAAAAAAAAGTTTAATCATGGAAAAAGAAGGGAAAGCAGCTACTTTGACGGACATCAGAGTCATGTCAACAGCTCTGCTAGCAAACAATAGAACCTGCTGCATGAGCTGTGGTTGGTGACAAAATTTGAGTACGCTGGCTCGAGGTCTACTTCATTTTTTGCTTCTCATTATCTCTGTTGCCAAGTTACTTATTAAGGCGGGTTTGGGCTTCATTAATTATACGGTCAAATGTATCCAAAGAACAGAAATCGGCTAACAAGGAGCGATAATGGTTTCTTTACTATTGCCAAAATATCCTTGTAAAAGCTCTAGAGCTTTCCAGTTGCTTAGAGAGTCAAAACAAGAATGGCAAAAATGGATTTTTAGAGACATGTTTAGCTAAGTTAACAATACACTAAAGCGTCTTATAGCTTCTTCCTTATTCAGTCAATAATTTTTACAAACATAATCAAACATTGTCATATTGCTTCATAGTAACTTTATAAATTTTCCTTAAACTCATAATCTCGGATGTCCAAGCCTTTTTTATCAGTTAGCCAAGAAAACTTTATTTTGAGATATTTAACGACTGTTGCATATTATGTATACCTTCATGGCCATGTTCAAAAATTCATCATCTTTTGCTCTCATGCTCATGCTGCTTTACTTATATAATGCACCATGATACTGGGTTTGAAAAAGTCCATCTCCATATATTATTCTTCCACGTACAAGACACTGGTTTTACATTCAAAACATAAATAAAATAACCAGCATTTTGGCAGATTTTTGCCGGGCAAAAGTATTAAGTTGAGTGTTTTAGATTTTAGTCAAATTGGCGGTTTTGATCACAATTTTGGAGGACGACACAGAAATATGCTTTACCAGATTGATCAAGTAGATGGAGTTAATGAAGGTTTTTGTTTTCTGCGAGGAATGGAGCGTAAAATGCCGGTAGAAGCGTCAAATTTTTCAAAGACTGCTTTCAGAAACAAGAACGAGAAGTAAGTATCAAACTGTCAATCTTGTCTGAAGCGAGAGTTTCAATGGATTAAGGTCTAAAGACTTTGGCAGACAAAACTGGATAATATAATTTTCTTTTTAACCAAACCGAATCAGTGTTTAAGTTTAACGCATTTCCATTAATTAATTAACTGTCTGCGGAACATCAATCACAGATCTTGAACAAACATCTCCTATTCGATACAAATCTCGCTTCATTTCGTAGTCGACTACAGATAACACTTCGCCGGTTCCAAAAACACTTGCCCATCACAACAACGTCAGATTTACGACAGGCACATTGTCTCATCAAGTCACGAGATTCTCTAAAAAGACAAGTTCAAAGACCTCTAGACGTACATATATGTACCGGCAATCAGGTATAGTATAAAAGAAATCAGACAGTGGCATCTGTATTTCGGAGGACCGGCCACTATACGCCCGAAAGAGCGTAAGTTTCGTGAAGATTGCGTATAGCCTTCATTGTTATTCTAGTGAGGAAGTCCGTACATGATGTCCACATTATTCGTGGACGAGTCGTGCTTAAATAATGTCAAGATGTCTGCTTTTTCGGTAGAGGAGCACTGTCCTGTCGTCGTTGTAATGTGACGGCCGGTTTAATAGTATCGTGGAAATTTCTTGGAAAAGAACTTATTAAATGTACTCAACATACATGGTTTGTACAAGTACGTTAGTTCATCTACCTAGATTGGTATCTGAATGGAATGATACTGTTTCTATTACATGTGATGTATAGCCTCCTGTAAGTTCACTCCGAGAGTAATAATAATTTTAAAATGTTGACCTTCTACAATATCTTTATGAAGTAATCTCTAAATATTCTATTCTCACAGATAAACACAAATACTTTATCGCTTGCAACATTACATCAACGTATGTAAATATTAGGAGCTAAATAAATGATTTTATTGTCATATACAAAAGCAAAGTTAGCATTAATAAAATTGCTACGAAAAGTGCTGCGGAGATTATCTTGATATTTTGCAAAATTCATAATTTCGGAGATATTGAGGATAAATAAACCCAATTATAACCGAAAAAATTGAAATATTTATCTCTTAAAAAATTTCTGATAAATTGTATACAGATTTTCATCATTTTTAGTAGTTGCAGGCTTTAGAAATATTTTTCACAGCTACAAAAAAGCCTGCTTTTCAAATTGAAACTTTTAAAAGTCATAATCAATATATTTTTTGATAGGATTAACATGAGTTATAATTTGTTCGAAAACTTGTTTGTTGTTGAAGTGTGAAACATTGAATCTTTTACTGTTCCGATACAACAGTCAAAATAATCCTGTCACCTGTCAAACTATAACACTCATTGTTATCGTTACCTTTTTCAGATTGGACAAATGTCACTAAAATGTTTATGACAGTATAGTTGCTATCCTTCTCTGACAACATTTCTCTGCTTTCTATATTGGCGAATGCCACAGTTAAAATAATTCTGGCAGCTGTCACACTATATTGTTTTTTTCAGTGTTAACAGAAGCACATAGTTACTAATACAATTTCTGACACCTTAAATTTCCTGGCAAGTGTCAAACTAAAAAATCGATTTTTTTAATTTCACAATATTTACAGTGGAAGCTATAAAAACTTTTGATTTCTTATTATTTTGGCACGGGGGACAGTTCCCACTGTAGCATTTCAGCGTTTCATAGCACTTGAGAACTACTATTAGCCATAGTTTTTGACAGCTGTCAAACACTAAAATTTAGCGTTTCTTGTTAAAACGTCTTTGATAGCTGTGAAATTACCAAAAGTTAACTTTTTGACAGTTTCAATCGCGAAAATTCTTATGACAGCTGCAATACTACAAAATCTTTCATGTCAAGCACTTCACTTTACTGTCAATTGACATTATAACTGTCAAACTACTTCTACCAATTTTAATAACAGGGGGGAGTCGGTCAATGGTGGTAATTCAGGAAAATTTCATTTCACTAAAGTCCCTAGGTACATAAAGTAGCGCAATTGGCCGCCATATTGTCTCCGCGCGAAATTCAAACATTTTTTTTCAAAATTTAACTTTTAAATTACATTTATTAAGTGCGAAAATGAGACTCGCTTGAATTGTATTTTTAAACTTTAATTCTGGATTGCAAAAATGGTATTTTGCAATCTTATATAAATTCAAAAATATCTTTTAACGTATTCAAAAATGATCGTTTTCCGTATTGACCATTGAATTGCGCTACTTTATCGTTTCACTACATCATTACCCCATCTATTGTCTATTTTTCTTAAATACCTAGAAACGGTGATAACTATTTTGCCGGTAGTCAATTACCCGAAATGAGCGGTCATATTTTCAAGATGACATGGTTTGACCAGAAACCAGCTCAGAAGACATTTTCTTTTGCGAATACCAAGCACGTCGAGCATAATTTCAATGTCAAGAGCAAATGGCTGGAAAGGACTGGTATTATGGTCTCTTAAAGAGACATCCATGAAATTTCTCTGACAAAATTTCGACTTTTAATAAAGTGCAAATTATCAACTTACAAGAGTTATACATGAAAGTTCAAGGGAGACCGAGTTTTCAACGTAGATGAGAGTGGAATTACCATAGCACAAAAGCCGTTAAAAAGCTTGGACCTAAGGAAGTGGAACAGTTTGAAGGAGAAACCGTAAGATGACTGCCGAAAGAGGAAAGACAGTTAAAGTTAATTGCTGCTTTAACACACCAGGCAAATGTTAGGTACCACCAATTTTTATCTATCCCATAGTTGAAATGACAGATACTTTAACAACGAATGGTCCACCTAAGTTCATTTATTCTTGTTTCAAAAGTGGCTGTAATCATGTAGATCTTTTTCAGGATTGGTTTGAAAAATTTCAAAATCAGCGTAAAACTTTAAAAAATGATCCAGTCCTCTTGATCTTGAGCAATCACTCCAGTCATAATTCACTTTCTAAATTTAAGTAGGTACTGTTAAGAATGTGGATTTTCTCATTTATCATTAAAGTGGCAAATAGTGCTAACAGTAACTTGTTTCTAATTAGCAGAACTCGAAAAACATAACAATTAAAATAGTGTTGTTGGAATCTTTTTTCTGAAAAAGTCTATCAAAAAGTATGATTTTCTTCTGTTGATATCTTGCTAAAACAGAAACGTATTAGTTGGCGCTATTTGCCAGTTCTAAAAAATTTAGAGGTGTCTGAATGGAGTTTCTGGAAGCTAAAGTTGATATGTGAGATAATTCAATATCTCATGTAAAAAAAATTGTCTACTGAATCAAAATTTTGAAGGATTTTCAGTTGATCCTGAAATCTTTCCACTATCTTGAGACTCATTACGTAATGATGCTCGAAGACAAGGTCTTAACGTCTTCCTATTGTAAAAAGCTTCTAATTGAACCTAACTTTGATAATAGGTATGAATGAACTACCAAAAAAGTAATCAAATTCATCCCTTGGTACTAATCACAACCGAATTTTAACTAAACCAATGTTAGTTTCAGGTAACATGGACATTGGATATATCAATTTGGCCATTTTCTCACAAGACTGGAAAAATAGTACTCTGGACTCCTACCTGTACAACTGTAAACGGATTGCAATTGCAACATAACTTGACAGATAGCCCAAAACTTAATCTTGTATTATTACAATTTTTTCTACAATTTGGCCCAACCACGCCTTATTAAAGAATGCCTGGATGCTTCGTATTTTGGCATTATTTATAGCATACCAAAACTTTTTATTTCTTATTTTTATATACATATGTATATTCACTTTGTGTTACCCTGTTACATCTATCGAAAGAATGTGGATTTTCTCTTTTGACAATACCTTTTCACACCTCCTACAAACTTCAACCCTTCAACCGCAGGAAGTTTCTAGTTTTAAGGCATCTGCTATCTGGCCGTTTCACGCAGATAAATTTACGAATAATAGCTTATATATATTAGACGTATGTTAGAAAATGTTAGTCCGCTTCCAAAACTACCACAAATACGTAAAGAAAAATTACCGAAAGAAACAAGAATCTGTAATAGGTACTAACAGAAACGCCTAATAGAGAAAAACTGGAGGTGGAAATTGAAGAAAAGAGAAAGAGAAGGTCGTCTACAAGCCTCCAGTAATGGGAAAATATAAAAAAGTAGTAAAAGTTAAAAAAAGGGACAAAAAAATGTTTTTCAGAACAACGAATCAGAAACTGCATTGGCGAATGATAATGAGATGAACCTATGTAAAGTCAGATAAAAATGACTTATGTCTGATATGTGGCGTTAGAAATAAAAAGGACGAGCTAGACACCAGTGTTCAGTTTGTCAAACGCCGCGTTTGTCATACGCCTTGTATACTGGAGAAGATAGTCCAAACTCTAAACATTGCCAACATATTTTTGACAGCTCCCAAGTTACACTTAGGTATGGCCACCTTTTGACAGCTATAAAACAATCAATCATGTTATATGTTTGCAGGGTTTTGTTGAGTGTACATAATATTACTTGTACGTTACAAGGTACAGTTGCTATTTGATCATTGAAATCACTAGAAGGGTTGAATACATCTCCCCACATACACCCCATTTTACATCGCGAATAATCCGCGAAAACCATCAAAAACTACGAGCAGCGCCCTCTAGAATGTAACAAAGAAAAATGAACATATAACTGGTGAAAATTTTTGAATGAAAACCCGTTTCTCGACGCATACACGCAGCAGATCTTCGCAATACGTTAACTATCACCAACATAACAGTTATGCATATCGCGATCTTCAAAGGAAAAATCTGCATACTCGTTATAAAAGTAAAAACACACCAATTCGTTCGTCCTACGTCTTCCCAAATGATATCGCCGCGGTATCTACGGTGTGTAGCGGCGTGGAGGGGGTGCTGACGCGTTCAGTGCGTGTAAAGGACAACATTATTTCTTAGAGGCCTGCTGTCTGTTGCCGCGCCGTATCGGCGGGAGGTTACAGAAGTTCAAGTAACGAAACTAGGGTAAGCCGTAGAGCTATGGCCGGGTTCGGCACGTGGCCGTCCTGGCAACACGTGCAAGTTCGTTGAACTTTCGCCTTCTTCACTCACTGTATTATATACACACAACGCTGAGTGGAATCATCTGATCAATACTTTGGCCCAGCGCGGCGTCCAAAAATCGTTGACGACGCCATGTGTACGTAGCCGAAAATATGTTCGAGTATTACTCATCTCGGGACAACATTATTGCTGGTGATATTTAGGAATTTTCATAAAATTTCGCATAAATCGGATGTAAAGCACCAGAAAATTTTCTTTAGTTTTATTATTTTGGCTTACCAGAAAGAAACTGGTAACAAATCTTTTACAATATTGATTCATTTGTGGTGTAAATGTCAAAAGTTATCACATATTGCTTTATTACAGAGGAATAGATTTATCTCAAAGCAAAGTGGTCTATGATAATATCTAGTTCTTCTATTCTATGATAGCCTTCATTGGGGCGTTGTTCCCATAGTTCCAATCCATTCAAAGCAAATCAGTTTACAACAGCAATAACGATGCTGTTTTGGAAACGTTGGCCTGATTCCAAAATTAGATTACTGATTTTAAGGAACCAAGTAGGTACTTAACTTTTAAAATCAGCAAAAATAGAAACTAGCTAGGCAAGGCTGAAGTTGGCTTCTGATTAAATACGATAATCACAGTGACTATTGATGAAAATATGGTCGGACTACCTACCATAAATTATCAGGCCATGAGATCTACTGGGCCTTGGACAAAAAATTGGAAGTTCTGAATAAACAATTCAGATAATGAGAAATGCTTCAGTGTTTTTTTCCAGCTAATGAAAATAAGCTCAAATGTTTTTGATATCACAGCGGAAAATATTGTTTGATTGACTGTTGCTAATGCAGGAGGATACCAATACCAAAACAGAAAAGTCTTGAAGGAACGTCTAATTGCAATTGAAGTCGACCAAAAGAAAAATTTTGTCAGAAGAATTAAATTCTATGATGCCTCATTCACTAGACAACCCAAGGTGTGTGAGAAAAAGTAGTGAATAAAGGTGGCTGGTAAGAAATATTGGCAACTGTTTAGGACAATTTCTTGTGGTGGCTGAGCGCTGAATAGATTATTTGATCTTCAATCACAACTGCTAAGATTTAGAAAGAATGGTTCTCTTGGAAAAACACGATTATTTATACTTGCACTGGTAAAAGAATTTGTACTCAAAGTTTCCTAACATAAAAATAAATTATTTAGCGAAGACCATGACGACTACAAAATTCAAAAAAAATTTTGTTCAGGAACAATAATTCATAAAGATTGCAAGTTATATAATGAAACAACATCAGTCAAATGTATTACCAAATGGTTTAGACTATTTTGCTGGTTTGTTGTTTGAACTCATTCTAATACATCCAAAGAGTTATTCACCTTTTTTGACTTCCTTCGCAATTGTTGGGAAAGTTATTCATTCAAACAACTTATCATCGAAATGTAAGAAACATAAGAATCTATTCTGGAATACTATCTGGTAGGAACATAGTCTCAAAAAGAAGTTTGCAGCTTTATTATGCGGGTCGAATATTATTGAAATTTTTTTTCAGATCAAGTACCAATGGCCAGAAGATTTGCAATTACTATTGAAAAATTTCAAAACCCCTGAAAAGAAGCACATCGAACATTTGGAGATGTTCTGCTAAATTTGGCTAGATCAGCTTTCAAACTAAAGTTTCAAACTATTAAACAATTAGTGTGGTATTTGGTATTACCAATCGCTATTCTTACCAAAATGGGTTATACTTTATTGTAAATAAACATTTGTTGAGGAGTCCCAACACTCTCAATCACAAAGAGATTAGATGAGTAAACAAATGGCCTGTATCTATAACTATTCTTCTTATGTTCCAACTTTCTTTTTCAATTCTACATACAATTATTTTTAAACTACTCAAGATTTTGTCGAAATGTTGATGTTATTAAATCTACAAACTTAGAAATCTGCGAAAAATTCAATGACTAGTATTAGAAAGAGAGCACAAGAACTAATAATCGTACATAGACATCAACCCTAGTCTCCCATGATTCCTATTATGTAACATACCAGATTAATTTCCATCCCCTTCTTCAAGATACCCTCATGTCATCGCATTAAAAGTAGCCACTCAAAGGGACTATCAAAATCTAACGTTAATTCTCCCTCCACTCAACAAATATGTAGGTACATCAATGTATAAAACATACTTATATTTCCGGCTAAAATAAAAGGGCTATCACAAATTAATTTAGTTTTCTTTTCAGAAAAATTAAATTGCTTTCTATTTCGAGATTGTAGACAGACTAAATATGCCAAATCACATTATCAGCTACTAATGGCGTCTAACTATGTTCCCATCAACTGCTTTCGTTTAACGCGCCAACAGTGGTATTGTTAGGCAAAAATGCAGCGCAGTTATTTGATTGTGTAAGACCGTAAAGGCAGAAGACTGATGTGAGGAGCAGTGACCGTTGCTGCTGATGTGTGGTGTTAGTTGATCTAGGGATACACTAACGCGTATAAATGCTTGAACGCTTAGGAGTGGAGAAATACAACTCGAAGCTGCAGCAAAACTATAATAATTATTATCTGAAGATCATGCATTCCTATTTTGGCAAAACAAAATTCTGTGTTGAATTTGTTCCCCACACTTTGACTTTGAACATTTCAAGAGATGCAGAAACATCATGTCAATTCCCTAAAATCAAACTTTTCAAAATTGATTATTATTCGCCACTACGTATATGTTTCCTAAAGTTTGATGGCAAGAATTGGTCGTATTGGTCCAGAATATTGGGATACATATAGATTGCGATCCATTAAATTCTGCTTCTCATAAACCAGAAAAATCTAATCATCCACGCCAAAACTGTGAAAACAGCTAGAATTGCTTGTATTATAAATATTTTCAGCAATATAATCAACAT